>CAUYRH010114977.1:0-14688 GCA_963574655.1 Perodicticus potto | reverse complement strand
AGTAGGGCACCGGTCCCATATACCGAAGGTGGCGGGTTCAAACCCAGCCTCAGCTGAACTGCAAAACAGAAAAATAGCCGGGCGTTGTGGCGGGCGCCTGTAGTCCCAGCTACTCAGGAGGCTAAGGCAAGAGAATCGCCTAAGCCCAGGAGCTGGAGCTTGCTATGAGCTGTGATGCCACGGCACTCTACCAAGGGCGATAAAGTGAGACTCTGTCTCTACAAAAAAAAAAAAAAAATTTGGGTTTATTTACCCTAATAGGGGAAATGGAAGTGGAGAAGAAAAAAGAAAAAAAAGGCCAGGTTCGGTGGCTCACACATCTTTTCTTTCCTTTCTTTTTTTTTGAGACAGAGTCTCAGTCAGTCACCATGGGTAGGGTGCCGTGATGTCATAGTTCACAGCAACCTCAAACTCTTGGGCGCAAACAATCCTCTTGCCTCAGCCTCCCAAGGACCTGGAACTACAAGTGCCCACCACTACGCCAGGCTAATTTTTCTGTTTTTAGGAGAGACAGGGTCCCACTTCAACTCCACGCCAGGCTAATTTTTCTGTTTTTAGGAGAGACAGGGTCCCACTTCAACTCCTGAGCTCAAGCAATCCACCTGTCTTAGCCTCCCAGAGTGCTAGGACTACAGGTGTGAGCCATCGTGCCCAGCGTGAATAGGTTTCTTTTGGAAAGACAAATGGGTTTTTAGGAGCACAAACTGGAGATAAGAAAGTTTGTGATAATATTTGTTTACACAGGTGCAAGTGGTCTTTCTGTCTTCTTTTTCTTCTTCATGGCCATTAAACATTCCCAGAGGGGGTTTACAGTAGCTTTTTTTTTTTTTTTTGAGACAGAGCCTCATGCTGTCACCCTGGATAGAGTGTGTGGCATCATAGCTCACAGCAACCTCCAACTCCTGGGCTCAAGCGAGTTTCCTGCCTCTGCCTCCCAAGTAGCTGGGACTATAGGCGCCCGCCACAACGCCCGGCCATTTTTTGGTTGCAGCCGTCATTGTTTGGTGGGCCCAGGCTGGATTTGAACCCAGCTCAGGTGTACGTGGCTGGCGCCTTAGCCCGTTGAGCCACAGGCGCCAAGCCGGGGTTTATAGTAGCTTTACTCTTGGTCTCTTTCATGGCAATGGAAGCTGCCTAAAGAGGGAATTTATAGCAGTCTTCATTTCTCAGAAGTTTCTGCTTTTATTTGATTTTATTTATTTTTTAGTTTCTGCTTTTAGTTAGACTTAGGAAGCTCTAAAAATACTCGTTTCTGGGTGGTCCCTGTGGTTCAAGGAGTAGGGCAACAGCCCCATATACCAGGGGTGGCGAGTTCAAGCCCAGCCTCGGCCAAAACTGCAAAAAAAAAAAAAACCCCAAAACTTGTTTTTGCATCTGTTGAATCTCAAATGTCTTCAACTTAAAATAATCTTTATAGCAAATCAGGGATCCCAAGTGGGTCCCCACAGGGCTTATCCAGTTCCATCCTTCTTGGACTTACTATGAATTGACAAATGAGAACTTCAAATATGTCACTAGGACTGTGACCAAATAAAGAGGGTCCAGGCACCTGTCACTGTCAGCCAGGGGGGGATAGGGCCACCAAACTTTGTTAGAAGGCCAGGATTCTGGAGAACAGTGAGAGTAATCTCTCCAAGACTGTTTTGTTCTTCCATTTCCAAAATTACAATTCTATACATGAAAGTTCAAAGCAAAGATCACACCAACCTTTAGGCAAATAATAATCAGCATACCTCAGTGACCTATTACAACATTCCAATTCAGAAGTAAATCTCCTAAATTAATCCACCTAAACTACTCAAGATAGGCGTCTTTAGGGTGGGAGCTAAATTTACAAAACAGTAAGAATAGGAGGCAGGGAGTGAAGGTCACTTAGAACCTAAACCAACCACACCAGCTGTGTCATGTCTCCCCTCGCTTGCCTGACTCCATTTTATTTCACTGCATGTGCTTTCAGGACCAAATGCATGCCACAGCGGTTGAGGGCACAGCTTATGGTCTGAGACCTGATGAAGTGCTCCTGAGCAGAGGACAGTGCATTCAGAAGAGGAGCAGGGCAGGGCATGGGACTTCATCTGAGCTGGATAAGGCTCAGATGAAGCCTTCTGAATCTGGAGTAAAGGGAAATGGGCAGGAGCATTGCAGAGGGGAAAGGCAGCAATCAGCAAAGGGAAAGATTTATATTTACAGGGCATATATTATGTGCCTCACAGCAGTTTTTCACTTCATCTCATTCTAGCCTCTCAACAATCCTGGGAAACAGATTTTCCAGACCAGAAGACCAAGGCTCAATTGCCAATACATTACCCAGGGTGCCCCAACCTGTAGCAAGGTCACCAGAATTGAAATCAGGTCTGTGTGGCCTTAGAGTAGGACTGATCCCAGAAATGAAGGCAGAGGGCGAGAATGGCTAGATGGAAAGCAAGACTGGGGCTAGACTTCGGAGATCAGAGGCTGAGACCATATTCAATGTGAAGGGGGCCAGTCACAAGTAATCAGAAAAGTACCTGGCAATTCCATTCAGGATGGCTCTGAAGAACCAGAGAGGTGCTTTTGCTTAGCTCTCCCTCTGCCCCTATTCCCCCAGTACCATTTGTGGTCTGAGATAATAAGGGAAGTTTCCAAGAAAGCTAGCATGGAGTTAGGGGAGACTGCTGGAGGAAGACAGGCTATGGGTATTGTCTCCTTCTGCTGGAAGTCTTTTTTTTTTTTTAGAGACAGAGTCTCATTTTGTCGCCCTTGGTAGAGTGCCGTGGCATCACAGCTCACAGCAACCTCAAGCTCTTGGGCTTAGGTGATTCTCTTGCCTCAGCCTCCCAAGGAGCTGGGACTACAGGCCCCCACCACAATGCCCAGCTATTTTTTGTTGCAGTTTGGCCAGGGCCGGGTTCGAACCCACCACCCTTGGTATATGGGGCTAGCACCCTCCTCATGGACCCACAGGCATAGCTCCACCACATCTAGTAAGCCAAAATAGTTCCACTGATTTTTAAATAACTTAATATGCACTCTGTCTTAACAATTTAGTAGCCACTTGAAAAAAACTATGTAGGCTTGGCGCCCGTAGCACAGTGCCAGTGCTACATGCCAGTCACATGCACCGAGGGTGGCAGGTTCAAACCCAGCCCTAGCCTGCTGAACAATGACAACTGCAACAACAACAAAAATAACCAGGCTTAGTGGCAAGTGCCTGTAGTCCCAGCTACTTGGGAGGCTGAGGCAAGGGAATGGCTTAAGCCCAAGAGTTTGAGGTTGCTATCAGCTGTGATGCCACCGCAACTCCACTATGTCCACTGAGGGTGACATGGTGGGACTCTGTCTCAAAAAAAAAAAAAGAAAGAAAGAAAGAAAGAAAAAAACTACATAAGTTAAAAAAAAAATTTATTCCATTTTTGATAGACCTGCCCAGGAAGGGTCACACTCATGTCCCTCCCAGGAAATAGGAATGCCACCAATTGCTGCCCTCTCTGACCCTTTAAATCCCCATCTGCTATAACCCACATGTGGAATTCCTTTCTTTTTTTTTTTTTGAGACAGAGCCTCAAGCTGTCACCCTGGATAGAGTGCTGTGGCATCACAGCTCACAGCCACCTCCAATCTCCAATTCCTGGGCTCAAGCGAGTCTCCTGCCTCCTCCTCCCAAGTAGCTGGGACTACAGGTGCCCGCCACAACGCCTGGCCATTTTTTGATTGCAGCCACCATTGTTGTTTGGCGGGCCCGGGCTGGATTCGAACCCGCCAGCTCAGGTGTACGTGGCTGGCGCCTTAGCCTGGTGAGCCACATGCGCTGAGCCTGGAATTCCTTTCTTGATTTCACCCCACCGCATCCAGGTGGAAATAAAGACCACATTATGTCTACAGAACGGGGGATTCTGTTTTCCTTTGTTTCGTGCCTTGGAATAATCTTTCTTCCTTGGGTCCAGAACCTTTCAATTTAGAAGTTACCTATATGCAGTAATGGAATGTGTATGTTGGCTCTGCAGATAAAAGACATTAGCAAAGGACTTAATACCATTCATAAAGCTACAAAGAAAATAAAATACGTTGGAATGTAACAAAGGAGGTGAAAGCTCTCTTAAGCAGAACTATCAAATACTGATGAAATAACTGCAGATATGCTGCGAAGGCTATGCTAACCAGTTTGATGAATATATTTCAAATTACATATAAAACCAGTACATTGTACCCCATGATTGCCATTAATGTACCCAGCTATGATTTAATATACATGTATTTTTTAAAAAAGAAACTGCAGATGACACAAACAAATGGAAAAACATCCCTTGCTCATGGACTAGGAGAATCAACATTGTTAAAATGTTCAGACTCCCCAAAGTGATTTACAGATTCAACACAATTCTCACCAAAATACTGTCTAACATCATGGATCTAGAAAAAATAATCCTAAGCTTCATTTGAACCAAAAAAGACCCAGAATAGCCAAAGCAAATTTAAGCAAAAACAACAAATCTGGAGACATTACATTACCTGACTTCAATTATACTGCAGGGCTATAGTAACCAAAATAGCATGGTATCAGTATAAAAGTAGAGACATAGACCAATAGAACAAAATAGAGGACCCAGAAATAAAACCATTTACCTCCAACCAATTAATCTTCAACAAAGCAGACAACAACATATACTGGGAAAAGGAAGCCAGTATATATTCAATGAATAGTGCTGGAAGAATTGGATAGCTACATATTGAACAGTGAAACAGGACTCCTATCTCTTGCTACATACAAAAATTAATTAAAGGCTCAGCGCCTGTGGCTCAATGGGCTAAGGTGCCAGCTACATACACCTGAGCTGGTGGGTTTGAATCCAGCCCAGGTCTGCCAAACAACAATGACGGCTGCAACCAAAAAATGGCCGGGCATTGTGGCATTGGTAGTCACAGCTGCTTGGGAGGCGGAGGCAGGAGATTCTCTTGAGCCCAGGAATTGGGGGTTGCTGTGAGCTGTGATGCCACAGCACTCTATCCAGGGAGACAGCTTGAGGCTCTGTCTCAAAAAAAAAAAAAAGTCAACAAATAAGGCCGGGCGTGGTGGCTCACGCCTGTAATCAATCCCAGCACTCTGGAAGGCTGAGGTGGGTGGACTGTGAGAGCTCACAGGTTTGACAAAGTGAGACTGTCTCAAAATAAATAAATGAATAAATAAATAAATAAATAAAAAAGTCTAGCTGGGCGTTGTGCCGACGCCTGTGGTCCCAGCTACTCGGGAGGCTGAGGCAAGAGAATCGCCTAAACCCAGGAGTTGGAGGTTGCTGTGAGCTGTGTGACGCCAGGGCACTCTACCGAGGGTGATAAAGTGAGACTCTGTCTCTAAAAAAAAAAAAAAAAAAATTAATAGATGCTGGTGTGGATGCAGAAAGAAAGGAAGGCTTATACAATGTTGGTCGGACTGCAAATTAGTACAACCTCTATGGAAAACAGTATGGAGATTACTGCAAGAAATAAATGTTGATTTACCACTCAATCCAGCAATCCCATTGCTGGCTATCGACCCAAAGGAAAAGAAGTCATTTTATCTTTGATGCTCATGTGATCCTCCTGCCTCATCCTCCTCAGTGGCTGGGGCTACGGGTGTTCACCACAACATTTGGCTATTCTATTTTTAGTAGAGACAGGGTTTCACTCTTGCTCAGGCTGGTCTTGACCTGCTGAGGTGTGAGCCATGGCACCCAGCCAAAGTCATTTTATTAAAAAAGAAAAGGACAGCGCCTGTGGCTCAAAGGAGTGGGGCGCCGGCCCCACATGCTGAAGGTGGCGGGTTCAAACCCAGCCCTGCCAAAAAATACAAAACAAAAACAAAAACAAAACAAAACACAACAAATACACCTGTGGCTGGGTGCAGTGGCTCACACCTGTAATCCTAGCACTTTGGGAGGCCAAGGCAGGTGGATTGCCTGAGCTCACAGGTTGGAGACCAGCCTGAGCAAGAGCGAGACTCCCCTGAACCCCCATCTCTAAAAATAGCTGGAAATTGTGGTGGGCGCCTTTAGTCCCAGCTACTCAGCAGGCTTAGGCAAGAGAATCGCTTGAGCCCAAGAGTTTGAGGTTGCTGTGAGCTATGACGCCACAGCACTCTACCAAGGATGACAAACTGAGACTCTGTCTTAAAAAAAAAAAAAAAAAGACATTAGCACTAGAATGTTAATGGCAGCCCAGTTCACAATTGGAAACATGTGGAACCAACCTAAGTGCTTATCAGTTCAAGAATGTACAAAGAAAATGTGATATATAATCGAATACTACCCATCTAAAAAAGAAATGAAATAATGTTTGCAGCAACTTGGGTGGAACTGGAGACCATTATCCTAAGTGAAGTATCTCAGGAATGGAAAACCAAACACCACATTTGGAAGAGCAGGAGCTAAACAGTGGGTATATGAGGGCACAAAGAGATATAAAACACATTTGAAACCAAGAAGGAGAAAGAGTGGGAGGACAGTTGTGGGATAAGAACTTACTTATTGGTGGGGCGGCGCCTATGGCTCAAAGGAGTAGGGCGCTGGCCCCAATGGCTCAAAGGAGTAGGGCGCCGGCCCCATATGCCAGAGGTGGCAGGTTCAAACCCGGCCCTGGCGAAAAACTGCAAAAAAAAAGAAAAAGGAACTTATTTATTAGGTACATGAACACTATTATCATGATGGACACACCAAAACTCCTAACTTTTTTTTTTTTTTTGTAGAGATAGTTTCACTTTATCACACTTGGTAGAGTGCCATGGCGTCACACAGCTCACAGCAACCTCCAACTCCTGGGCTTAGGTGATTCTCTTGCCTCAGCCTCCCCAGTAGCTGGGATTACAGGCGCCCACCACAAAGCTCGGCTATTTTTCTGTTTTTGCAGTTCAGCCGAGGCTGGGTTTGAACCCGCCACCTTCGATATATGGGGCCGGCGCCCTACTCGATGACCCACAGGCCCGCCCAAAAGTCCTGACTTCTATGTAACAAAAACATTTAGACCCCCTTAATATACTGAAAACAAACAAACAAAAAGACACTAGCAAGAGAAAAGATTTTTTTTTTTTTTTTTTTTTTTAGAGGAAAGGATTTATTTAAGCAGGTGAGCTCCCTGATTAGCTGAGTGTTGTTTTTTTTTTTACAGACAGAGTCTCACTTTATTGCCCTTGGTAGAGTGCTGTGGCATCATAGCTCACAGCAACCTCCAACTTCTGGGCTTAGGTGATTCGCTTGTCTCAGCCTCCAGAGTAGCTGGGACTACTCGAGTCCGCCACAACACCCGGCTATTTTTTTTGTTGCAGTTTGGGTGGGGCTGGGTTTGAACCCACCACCCTCTGTATATGGGGCTGGCACCCTACCCACTAAGCCACAGGCACCGCCTGAAAAGACAGACTTTTTTTTCAGACCTGCACGCAGGAGTTCACAGGAAAAAACTGTGGCTCCAGAAGGTGAAGCAGTTAACATTTGAGCATATATACCATTTTAATAGTAGACAAGGGGAGGGAGAAAAGGGTTCTATGGAAAGAAAAAGTGCAAGTTCGCTCGGCGCCTGTGGCTCAACGGGCGAAGGTGCCAGCCATGTACACCTGAGGCGGGTTCGAATCCAGCCCGGGCCCGCCAAACAACTATGGCTGAAACCAAAAAATGGCCGGGCGTTGTGGCGGGCGCCTGTAGTCCCAGCAACTTGGGAGGCGGAGGCAAGAGACTCGCTTGAGCCCAGGAATTGGAGGTTGCTGTGAGTGGTGATGACACAGCACTCTATACAGGGTGACAGTTTGAGGCTCTGTCTCAAAAAAAAAAAAAAAAAAAAAGTGCAAGTGGTCTATGTCTCCTTTCTAGTCAGTAAAACTATGCCAGAGAGGAGATTTATGGCCGTCTCATTCCCAGAAGTTTTCACCTTTAGTCAGATAAGGGAATTGTTTTGTTATTGTTTTGTTTTGTTATAGCTCACAACCTTAAACTCTTGGGCTTAAGTGATCCTCTTGCCTCAGCCTCCCAAGTAGCTGGGACTAAGGCACCTGCCACAGTATCTGTGCCCGGCCAGATAAGGGAAGCTTTTAAAAGGGTTCTTTCTAAGGCCGGGCAAGGTGGTTCACGCTGGTAATCCTAGCACTCTGGGAGACCAAGATGGGTGGATTGCCTTAGCAAGAGCAAGACCCTTTTCTCTCTCTTTTTTTTTTTGAGACAGAGTTTCACTTTGTCACCCTGGGTAGAGTGATGTGGCATCATAGCTCACAGCAACCTCAAATTCTTGGGCTCAAGAGATTCCCTTGTCTCAGCCTACCGGCGCCCACCACAACGCCCAGCTATTTTTTAGAGACAGGGGTCTCACACTTGCTCAGGCTGGTCTCAAACCTGTGAACTCAGGCAATCCACTCGCCCCAGCCTCCCAGAGTGCTAGGACTATAGGTATGAGCCACCCTGCCTGGCCTGCGAGACCCCACCTCTAAAGGTAGTAGAGTGTAGTGGTGGGTGCCTGTACTCCAAACTACTTCTGAGGCTGAGGCAAGAGAATGTCTTGAGTTTTAGGTTGCTGTGAGTTATGATGCCATAGCACTCTACTAAGGGTGGCAAAGTGAGAGTCTGTTTCAAAAAAAAAGTTCTTTCTGGGCGGCACCTATGGCGCCAGTCCCATAAACTGAGGGTGGCGGTTTCAAACCTGGCCCCGGCCAAACTGTTACAAAAAATAGCCGGGCATTGTGGCGGGTGCCTGTAGTCCCAGCTACTTGGGAGGCTGAGGCAAGAGAATCGCCTAAGCCTGGGAGTTGTAGGTTGCTGTGAGCTGTGACGCCACAGCACTCTACGGAGGGTGATAAAAGTAAGACTCTGTCTCCCCCCGACCAAAACAAGAGAAATTCTTTCTGCATCTGTTGAATCTTTTTTTTTTTTTTTTTTTGTAGAGACAGAGTCTCACTTTATCACCCTTGGTAGAGTGCCATGGCGTCACACAGCTCACAGCGACCTCCAACTCCTGGGCTTAGGCAATTCTTTTGCCTCAGCCTCCTGAGTAGCTGGGATTACAGGTGCCCACCACAATGCCCAGCTATTTTTCTGTTTTGCAATTCAGCCAAGGCCGGGTTTGAACCCGCCACCTTCGGTATATGGGGCCGGCGTCCTACTCAATGAGCCACAGGCGCCGCCCCATCTGTTGAATCTTAAGTATCTTTTCTTTTTTTTTTGAGACAGAGCCTCTAGCTGTCACAACAACAATGCCCGGCCATTTTTTGGTTGTAGTTGTCATTGCTGTTTGGCAGGCCCAAGCTGGATTCGAACCCATCAGCTCTGGTGTATGTGGCTGGCACCTTAGCCGCTAGAACTACAGACACCGAGCCTTAACTATCTTTTAAAATAAGCTTCATGGGCAGTGCCTGTAGCTCCATGAGTAGGGCACCAGCCACATACACCAAGGCTGGCGGGTTCAAACCCGGCCTGGGCTAGCTAAAACAATAATTATGAAGGCAACAACAACAAAAAATAGCTGGGCATTGTTGTGAGCGCCTGTAGTCCAGCTATTTGGGAGG
Organism: Perodicticus potto; assembly: GCA_963574655.1. Classification (NCBI taxonomy): domain Eukaryota; kingdom Metazoa; phylum Chordata; class Mammalia; order Primates; family Lorisidae; genus Perodicticus; species Perodicticus potto. Next base: position 5,195 of record CAUYRH010114977.1, on the reverse strand, counting down.
CTGAGGTAAGAGAATTGCATAAGTCCAAGAGTTTGAGGTTGCTGTGAGCTGGGACACCACAGCACTCTGAAGGCACCATAGTGAGACTCTGTCTCAAAAAAAATAAATAAAATAAAATAAGCTTCATACCAACTCTGGGGGATGTGAGTAGTCCCTATATAACACATGCGACTCTTATTTTTCTCACTCTTGGTGAAGTTCATGGGAGCCACCTACACGTAACCTTCAAAATTTGGCCCAAAGGCATTATCATCCTCATTAAAGATGAGGAAATAAGTTTTAGAGAAGTAAAATTGCTCCAAGGTGTCTTGCTGCCAGCAACCTCCAATTCCTGGGCTCAAGCGAGTCTCCTGCCTCTGCCTCCCAAGTAGTTGGGACTACAGGCGCCCGCCACACGCCTGGCCATTTTTTGGTTGCAGCCGTCATTGTTGTTTGGCGGGTCCAGGCTGGATTCGAACTCGCCAGCTCAGGTGTTCGTGGCTGGTGCCTTAGCCTGTTGAGCCACAGGCGCCAAGCCACTCTCTATGGTCTTGAGCAAATTAGTTGACTCATCTGTTCCTCAGTTTCTTTATCCATATAAAGGAGATATAGTACAAATCAACATCCTCTTACCTGCAATTCTGAAATCCGAAAAGCTCTGAAAACCAAGTTTTGTGGTATATTCATTTGGTAGCAAAAATTTTGACCTGAGCTGAACTGAGGCTATTTATCGTCTATATTTTACTGAATGTGAGTAAGATGAAGCTTTCCTGCAGAAATATGTTTTGCTTTCAGGGTGTTTCACCTGGACTCTCTCAAGGTGCCACATATCACCCCTGTTAGGGGAATAAATCTCTCTCCAATATATCTGAAGCAAAGTTGGTTTTATTACTTGCCTAGCAAGGGAGAACCCTGTAACAGCAACAGTCTCCAAGGACAAAGCAAAAGGCTAATACTACACAGGTTTTTATCAAAGTACAGCTGTTGCTGATTGAGGCTGGTTTCCTGATTCTGGATTCCCATACTTATTCACAATTTTGAATAAGGAGCCAAAGAACTATCAGCCTCCCAATTTCTTTCCTTTTTCAATAAGACGGGGTCTCACTCTGTCGCCCAGGTGTGTGACCACAGTTCACTGCAACCTCCAACTCCTGGGCTCAAGCAAAACTCATCTCAGCCTTCAGAGTAGCTGGGACTACTGTGGTGGTCAGAACTATCGCGCCAATCTCCCAGTTTCTTTCTTGAATTTGATTAGAACTTTTTATTCTCAAACCCTCTTATTTTTCTAAAATCTAAAAATCCTGCATTCCAAGACACACTTGGACCAAAGCGCTCAAATAAGGAATTATGGTCCTGAGGCATCCACCTTATAGGTCACTGGGAAGATTAAACTGGTTAACACACGTGAAATGTATTGATCAGTGTCTAGTAAAGGAAAGCTTGGTATGGCTGCAGGTTTTCATCCTGAACACGTAAAGGGCTTTGCGCTTAACATTTACTTTGCATTTACCAAGGGCCTACTACGTGCAACTCCTCGAGAATACAAGAGGCATGAACTGTAGATTAAACTCCTTTTCCCCTCGGGTCTTGGGCGAAAGAGCCCTATCAGCAATATTTCACGCAGGCGCTGGAAGGCGTTTCTCCCCAGGGCTCCCTTGCGCGGGCCTGCGCCCTGTTACTTCAGCCAGCACAGCCCACACGCTCGTCTGCTTCCGTTCCGGCAGGGGAGTCTAAGCCGGATAGTCCCCCAGCCACAACCGACCTCGGACCCGAGCGTTCCAGTCACGACCAGCCTCCAAGCTTGACGGAGTAGGGTTGTAGTCAGCTGCAGAGCCGGCCAACCCACCGCCCGGCAAGCCCAGCCCTCCCCTCCCCACGTCGCGGCGCGCCATGGGCAGGGCCTGGAGTGCACGCCGGCTGCGCACGCCAAGGAGCCCGTCGATTGGCCGCTGGCACCTGGGCTCCTCCCACGGAGCGCGCCTCCCCCAGGTTTCCCGCCAGCAGGCGCCGCGCGGTAGATGCCGTGCCTTTAAGCGCTAGGTCCAACAGAACGGTTGTGCTTCGCAGGCCGTCGCTATGTCGCGACAGAGTACCTTGTACAGCTTCTTCCCCAAGTCTCCGGCGCTGAACAATTCAAACAAGGCCCCGACTAGGGCCTCGCGCGAAGGCGGCGCTGCCGCAGCTGCCACCAGGGCCTCCGCTTCCCCCGGCGGGGATGCGGCCTGGAGTGAGGCAGGGCCTGGGCCCAGGCCTTTGGCGGGCTCCGAATCGCCGCCGGAGGCGAAGAACCTCAACGGAGGGCTGCGGAAATCGGCAGCGTCTGCTGTCCCCGTCAGGTAGCGGACTGGGGAGGGGGGCGAAGGGGGGGGCATAGCGGCGGGCGCACCGACCCCTGGGAAGGGAGGTTCGATGAGCGGAACTGGGGGGTGCACGGTTTGTTTCAAAGAGTGCTGGGGCTGAGTTTGGAGCATGGAGGGGGCAGCTTGTAAACAGCGTAAGAGAAATAGTGCAGAAAGAAGGAGGGTCGTGGATTGTGAAGGCGCTTTAGTGTAAGGAGACGCGCCCGACTTGGTGGGGGAAGGGGGAAATGTATGCTGCTTGGGACTGCGAAGGGGCTAGGGAGCCGAGGGGCATTGGAGGTGGGGCGGAAGGGGGAAGTCACTGGAAGCGCGGGGCGGGGGAGGGTGGCAGGATGGAGGAATGCCCGCAGGGAGGCCGGATGCCCGGATCCTGGAGGTTGTGGATGAGTGAGGTTACTTGTTCAGCGCAGAGATAGTAGTTGGGGACTCCGGTAAACTTTTCAGGTACACAGTTTTGGACTTCTAGAAAGACGCCGTCGGGACGGTGGGCCCTCCACTTTTGCGAGAAGGCGGGAATGGGGAGTGGGGCGCTGGCTCAGAGGGTAGGGGGTGTGTCATACTAGGGACCCTGAGGCCTGATTGGGCAGAGCGAGAATGTGGGGGGAGCCGGACCGTGCCGCCAGAGTGGCGAACTGGCTAGTTTGTCCCTTCGATAAGATTGCACGTGCGTGCACCAAGACAAATGAAAATACAAGCTATATTTTGGCACGTGAAAGTTGGCGTCAAGTGGAAAAATGTTATATTATGAAATAATGTAGTTTTTATGGATGATTCCGCCGGAGGGTGGGGCACCACAGCTTTATTGGAGTTGAGGGTGGGCCTTGATCTGGCTTTGTGGGCAAAGATAGTGCACACTGCGGGGAAGACTGCCTGGAGGTGTCCTCCTCGCTGTCTTTTCTGGGCAGTTCAATGCTGTTCCAGGGCTTAAATGGCCTTTTATGTTAGCATCGGGCAACATTTTGAAAAACTTGCTTTTACAGTGTACCAGATTATGTTATTAGCCGCAAAGCGAAATGGTAGCCGTTTAGGCATACGGATAAATAGAGCTTCAGGAAGGATAACACATTCAGGATCATAGAACGAGTTTGTGATTCTGAGTAATCAATTTCTTTTTCTTTTTCTTTTTTTGAGACAGTCTCACTATGTTGCCCTCGGTAGAGTGCTGTGGCGTCACAGCTCACAGCAACCTCCAACTCCTGGGCTCTAGCGATTCTCCTGCCTCCACCTCCCAAATAGGTGGGACTACAGGCACCCGCCACCACGCCTGGCTATATATATATATATTTTTTTTTTTGGTTGCAGCCGTCATTGTTTGGTGGGCTCAGGCTGGATTCGAGCCCACCCACTCAGGTGTATGTGGCTGTTGCCTTAGCCGCTTGAGCCTTAGAAGCCGAGCCCGGTTATTTTTTTTTTCTTATTATTATTTTTTTTTTTGTGGTTTCAAAGGGCTGGGTGGGGCCGGCACCCTACCCACTGAGCCACAGGCGCTGCCCAGTGGTTTTTATTTCTAAGGTTGGGTCGAGTGTCTTTCACATCTGTGACTAATGTTCATATACATAGTTTTTTTGTTAGATATCCCTGTTTATCTTTTTGTTTATAGGAGCAAATTCTAGTAGTGTTTTTTATTTTGAGACAGGGTCTCTGTCAGGCTGGAGTGTAGTAGCCTCATCAAGGCTCACTGCAACCTCAAACTTTTGGCCTCAAGTGATCCTCCTATCTTGAGAATTTATGACACTTACATACTTTATGTACACTTGTAGACTTGTATGTAATGAAATAGCTGGTGAAATTTAATAATTTTAAATCTATATAGAAGGGAAGAACTGCCTCATACTAGCAAGTGTTTGGGTTAATGCTTCACTATGTGCAAGTCTTAGTATCTGTCTCTTTCTGTAGACAGTCTTTCATTCTGTTACACAGCCTAGAGTGTCAGGGCATCAGCGTAGCTCACAGCAACCTCAAACTTCTGGGTTTAAGGGATTCTCTCGCCTCTCTGCTCTCTTGAGTAGCAGGACTATAGGCACCTGCCACAATGCACAGCTAATTTTTCTATTTTTAGTAGAGACAGGGTCTCTTTTCCTCCTGAGCTCTATTTTTAGTAGAGACAGAGTTTCTCTCTTTATTCCTGAACTCAGGGGTCCTCCCACTTGGGCCTCTCAGTTATAGGGGTGAGCACCCCCTTGGTCCAAGTCTTCATCTTTTTTTTTTTTTTTTGAGCGCAGATCATAAAGCTTTATTTCATAGATACAACCAAATAATTCAAAATACTATACTCCATATGTAGCAGTTAAGAGAAAAGAAGTTTGAAAAGATTAAGTGACAAGGTCAGAAGAAAAGGAATCAGGAGGAGTAGTTTGGGGAAACCAGCAAAAGAGAATGAAAACAACCAAGGTTGGTGGAGGTGAAAGGGACACTGAGAACTTTGTGACTCCTGCAAGTGCCACCATTTGTAGTTCACATTTCTCAGGCCACTGGGGTTTCCTTCCTGAAACCCCAGTGAAGGGGTGTCTACATTTTTTCTATAACCACAGAATTGGGGATATTTCCCCACAACAAGATAAAAAAGTATTTGGTTAGACAATCATTGTAAGCTCTATCAAGGAATGCTTTAGCTTTTCTGAATAGATTTTTAAGATCCTCAAGGCCATCTACTTTTTGACTAGGTAATAATATTTGTCACTCAAAAAAGTGTGTTGTGTTTTTTTTTTTTTATTGTTTTTGAGACAGAGCCTCAAGCTGTCACCCTGGATAGAGTGCTGTGGCATCACAGCTCACAGCAACCTCCAATTCCTGGGCTCAAGCGAGTCTCCTGCCTCAGCCTCCCAAGTAGCTGGGGCTACAGGCGCCCACCACAAC
>CAUYRH010114974.1:0-26348 GCA_963574655.1 Perodicticus potto | reverse complement strand
TAATATTTTAGGCAATTACTAGCACAAGATAATTAACAACCTAGATTTCAATACAAAGAGAATAGAAAATGAGGTCTTAAGATTCTTCCCTTCTCTCACACACACGACCTAGATGGATAATGTGATGGCCAATTTACAGATATGAATCCCTTCCCTTGCTGACCTGTTTTAAACTTACAAGTTCTTACAATACCTGTCTTCAATTAACCCTATTTTTGTCTTCCTCCTTACTTAGTATAAGTCCTTTTCATGAACTGCAATCTCACTGGAGGTTAGAATTTGAATCAATACTGTACTAGAGATGTCTCTAAAACAGTATGATTCATACTTAATTATTGCGATCATTGCTGGTAAGGTTTTTTGATAAAACCTCTAAGACTCAGGGAAACATTTTGAGAAATGTGCTAGGGAATAAATAGCTTAAGTCAAGAGAGGACTTGCAAAGCTGACATACAGGAAAATATAATGGAACGCTCACCCCTGACTATGTGGTTTTTGTCAAGCAATGGATTGTATGGAATGCTGTCTCTCTAGGCAAGGGCTACACGTTACCGAGTTGAGTCCTTATGGAAATCAAAGGCAACCAAGGTAAGGTGAGCTAGACAGAAGTGAGCGGTGCCAGCGAGGCGAAAGTGACCAGGCAGAAAATTCTGAACTTTAACGCGACTCATATCTAGTGGATTTGGCAACTGCAAAGGAGTACAAGGGGGAAGGAGCACAAGAGGCGATGTCACATTATTAAAGAAAGCATCAAAAAACTTCATTGGTGGAAATTAGGCCCTGATGTAAAGGCTATGGGGTGGGAAGCTCGCTGAAGATGGTGACACAATAATCCCGGTGAAAGACGATCCTCGATGGGTCAACAGAAGTAGTTCCTGTGGGGGCCGTATAGGTACTCGGAGCCTCCGAAACCTCCTGAAATTAAGAGGTCAGAGAGAGCCGTGTTAGGAAGGGCCTCTCCCCGTTGGGCGGGCTCCAGAGCGCGGGACGTCTTTCCTCCCGCGGAGGGAGCTCAGATTCCGCCGTGGACGCGGGCCACCAGGGTGTCACCGCCGCAGCCAGCCGGCGAGGAGCGGCCGCTTGGCGCGGGGAACGCCTTTCCGCCGGCCGGGGGCATCGCTCTCCCACCGCACCAAGAGCGAATGGAGTCTCCCGAGGGAGGCTGACACCGGCGGAGGCCGCGGCGACAGGAGAGGGTGGCCGCCGGAGCCGGGAGGCGGGGGGTCAGAGAGCACGCGCGCCCCGCAGGAACGTTTCCTCGACTGTAGACCAATGTCTTGAAGTGTTTCCCTTTTTTTTTTTTTTTAGTAGTTTTATAGTTTTAGGTCTTATGTTGAAAACTTTAATTAATTTTAATTTGCCTTTTCATATGGTGGGAGAGAAGAATCTCACTTTCTTCTTCATATTTACATCCAGTTTCCCAGCACCATTTATTTATTTATTTATTTTTGAAATGAGCATATCCAACTTTATTTCAAAAGACAAATGTAAGCACACTAATTGGAGATGCAGAATTAATTCAGGTAAGTTACGTACTGCATAAAGAAATTTCAGTCAGTGACTGATTGCATGTATGACAGGGGTCTTACACAAAACACACAGACAGCAAACAGATTCACAAAGACACCCCCTTATTCCTGTATTAGTGGATCAAGTCTACACTTTGTGACAGTGTCTAATGATAAGACTTAGTGGCAGATATTTTTCCTATATTGTCATATATAACTTTCGATGAATAGATTTTTATCCCTCATGCACTCGAACCCTCCCCTTCTTCGTTTTCAATGTTGATTACACCACTTTATAATCATGCATATCTTTCACTTGTCCCCCACTTATAAGTGAGAACACGTGGTATTTGTCATTCCATTCCTGAGATTCTTCACTTTGGATAACAGTCTCCAGTACCATCCAAGTTGATGCAAACCACATTATTTCATTCCTTTTTATGGGTGAGGTAGTGCTCCCTGATAAATATATGCCATATTTTCCTTATCCACTCAACTCAACAGTTGATAAGCATTTAGGTTGATTCCATATCTTTGCAATTTTGAATTTGCTGTGATAAACATTTGGGTGCAGGAGTCTGTTTTTATAAGATGGCTTATTTTCCTCTGGTAGATACCCAGTAGTGGGATTGCTGGACTGAACTGTAGGTCTACTTTCAGGTTTTGGAAGAATCTCTATACTGTTTTCCATAGGAGTTGTACCAGTTTACATCCCCAGCCACAGTTTATAAGCATTTCCTTTTCACCATATCTGCACCAATACTTATTGTTTTTTACCTTTTTTTTTTTTTTAATTATTTTTTATTGAGTCATAGCTGTGTACAATAATTCAGTCATGGAGTACAGTGTGCGGGCTTCACATAAAATCGAAGATATTTTCATCAACCTGATTAATATAACATTCATGATATTTTCTCATTTACTATGTGAAAACAATTTTGATCCGTATTTAGAAGTTTTCTCCTGACCAGGGTCAGGAGGATTTTTTTTTTAAGAGACAGAGTTTCACTTTGTCACCCTCAGTAGAGAGCAATGGCATCACACAGCTCACAGCAACCTCCAGCTCCTGGGCTTGGGCGATTCTCTTGCCTCAGCCTCCCGAATAGCTTGGGTTACAGGCACCCACCACAATGCCTGGCTATTTTTTTATTACAGTTTGGCTGGGGCTGGGTTTGAACCTGCCACCCACGATATATGGGGTCGGTACTCTACTCACTGAACCACAGGTGCTTCTCTATATTAAGGATAATTATTACCTTGCACTTTTGTAATGAAACATGGTCATAAAAGGAATAGTTTAATAATTATTATGTCATCAAAATATTTGGCTCAGGATAATAAGACTAATATAATATGCTTTAGTTAAATTTTAAATTAATAAATAATTATATTGGGCAGCGCCTGTGGCTCATCAAGTAGGGCGGCTCAATTCCAGCCTCGGCCGAACTGCAAAAACAGAAAAATAGCTGGGCATTGTGGCGGGTGCCTGTAGTCCCAGCTACTCGGGAGGCTGAGGCAAGAGAATCACCTAAGCCCAGGAGTTGGAGGTTGCTGTGAGCTGTATGTTGCCACAGCACTCTACTAAGGGTGATAAAGTGAGACTCTGTCTCTACAAAAAAATAAAATAAAATAAATAAATAAACAAATAATTATATTTTATATATTTGTTATTTAAAACAAAATAAATACACTATCCTTTTATGACAATATCTATTATTATTGTTTTACACATAAAAACAACTTTTGAAAGGGATACATTTGTATATAACAGCATTAATCTTTAACACTTAAAATTCCAAATTTAGATAAACTTTGAAACCATCTCAAATACAAAATAAGATTCTTGATCTATTATCCAATCTATAATGTAATTTCAAGAACTACCACAAAATATACATACACAAATAAATATACTAAATGGCAACATAAAAATTAAAACAGTAAACTTAAAATAATTCTTTAACATAAAAGAAGTCAATGAAAAAGTAATAAGATCAAAAATTGATAGCATACATTTAAACTTTTATTTTTTTTTAATTAATAAATAATTATACATGTTTATGGGGTGTGAAGTGAATCTTTAGTATGTGTATATACTTTGTAGTTATCAAATCAGGGCAATTAGCATTTTCATCACCTCAAACATTTAAGGTAAAATAACTTTGAAAAAAAACCAGCAAATACAAATATTTTTACTCTAAGTCTAGTTCTATCACTTTTGCTACATATGAAGAGCCTTAGCATTTCAATAAAAAGAAAGTCTAAATAAAATACTAAATGCTTCCAAAGCCATTTGTTTATGTGTGTGTGAGTATGTATGAAGTTAAAGGGTGGAAAATACATACCACAGATACAGTAAGTATAAAAGAACTAGAAGAGCTATATGTATGGCAGACAAAATGGAATGTTGATTAAAGGAGGGAAATTATTAATGGAAAAAAATATGTAGTACATTGAAAAGGAAGATGGAACATTAGAAAATGGATATGCAACTAATTACAAAGAGATCTAGAAAAAGAATTCAATGCTTTATCTGACACTAGAGAAGAGCCCAAATAGACAAGCAATCTTAATCAAAAAGAACAAATCTGGAGGCATCACATTATTCAGACTTCACACTGTACTACAAATAGCATGGCATTGGTACAAAAATATAAACATCCTAGACCAATAGAATGGAACAGAGAATCCAGATATAAAGAATTAGAATCCACTAACCTACAGCCAACTGATCTTTGATAATGCAGACAATATACACTGGAGAAAAGAAGAAGCCCTAGTCAACAAATAGTGCTGGGAAAATGAGATAGCCACTTACAGAAGGATGAAACAGGGCCCCTCTTTCTCACCACTCATAAAAATTAATTCAACATGGTGGTGCCTGTGGCTCAAAGGAGTATGGTGCTGGCGGTGGCAGGTTCAAACCCAGCCCTAGCCAAAAGCTGCAGAAAAATAATAATAATAATAATAATAATCATTCAAGATGTATAAAAGGCTTAAATTCAAGGCACAAAAGCAAAAGCCATGCAACAAATATAATTATAGTAATCAACAAGACCTTTAATTTTTTAGTATTTTTTTAGTCATGTAAAAACCATTGAAAGTAAATCTGATATTATAGGTTGAATGGTGTTCCTCCCAATTTCTATGTTGAAGTCATAAGTGAGATAATTGTTAGCATGTCAGAATATGGTCTTATTTAGAGATATCATCATTGCAGATATAATTACTTAAGATGAGGTCATACAGAAATAGGTTAACCCCTTAGTCCAATATGATTAGTGTTCTTGTGATAGGAGAAATTTAGGTACAGAAAGACACCCATAGGGAGAAAGTAATTGAAAGATAAATGTAGAGATGGCAGCAATGCTCCTACAAACCACAAACACCAAAGATGGTAATCAAACCACCTGAAGTTAGATGAGAGGCATAGGATAGGTTCTCTCTCATAACTCTCAAAAAACAAAACAAAACACCAAACCCAAGTCAGTCAGCACCTTAAACTTGAACTTCTAGCTTCCAGACTACAAAAAAAAAATGTATTTAAGCCATCCAAACTGTGGCCTTTGCTATATCAGCTCTAACAAACAAATACTTCTAACAAATTTAGGCTAATATCAAAGTAGACTTAAATCTATAATTATTAGAGATAAAGAGATGATTCACCATAATTAGAGGACCATTGCACAGAAAGTTGTAAAATTCTAAATTGTGTCAACTAACAGCATTATTTCAGTGTATCTGAAGCAGATTCAGCCTTCTAAAAGCCCATCAACCAAATATGGATGAACAAACTGTGGTATATGTAAACCATGGAGTACTATTCAGCAATACAAAGATGGAAACTCTAGGCCTTTTTTATTAACCTGGATGGAGTTGAAGTATACTCTCCTTAGTAAAGCATCAAAAGAATGGAAAAGCAAGTATCCAATGTAGTGAATACTAATATGAAGCCAGTAGATGATCGAACACATGCCTACATAACAGAAAAAATCAATTCAATTCAAGTTTGGGGGAGGGGGCAAAAGGGAGGGATGAAAGGGAGGGGATTGATGTACTCCCACTTAATGGGCACAATGTAAGTGTATATGGCACACCTTTTGGGTGAGAGACACAACTGTAAAAGCGATTCTACATAACAAGTACAAATACTACAAATACTGTAACCTAGTTATACCCTCACATTAACCTGAAATTTTTTTAAAAATGTACTCAAGTTAAATAAAAAATAAAAGAAAAACTAGTGTACTCTACATTCTAGATGCCTTCAGTACCTATGTCTCAATTAATGATAGAAAAATAGGAAAAAAATAAGTAACAATATAAAAGATTTCACAAACATCACTAGGAACATTGATGTTATTGAAATAGATTAATAAAAAAGAGCATCCAGCAAGGACAAAAATACATTTATCTTTCAACTAGACATGGATCATTTACCAAAACTGACTCTTCTGAATACAAAACAAGATCTATTTCTTGACTACGTTTAAAAACAATAGTACAGTAGCAACAGATAACAGGAATCATAATCAGTATTATAAATACCCAGCATGGACTAAATACACACTTCTAAATAACCCACTTATTAAAAGAATAAATACCATGGAAAAAACTTGTTGAATGGAATAAAAATTAAAATATAAGATACACAAACTTGCAAAATATCATTAATCTATGTTTAGAGTAGTTCAGATAAAATTATGGTCCCCTATTTGTATATTTAAAGGGAGAATTTGTGAACATCCACCTCTAAAAGATGGAACATGAATAGCATATGAAAGCAAAGAAATAAAGAATTTGCAGAAGATAAAGTCACACATAAAAGAAATCCAATGAACTATATTTTAAAAAAGTAAGCTAGAAATGGTTTCTTTGAACAATAAAATTCTTGTATTTCTAAGAAGAGTAAATGATAAATATAGACAAAGTATAAACCTGCAGTGTTATGAATGAAAAGGAGTCATCATTACAAATCATACAGACGTTAAGAATATATTAAGGAATTTCATTAATGACTTTATGTCAGTTAATTTGACAATCATTAAATGGAAACTTCCAGGAAAAATATAAACTATGATGAAATTAAAAATTGATTAGTATTAAATGTATTAAGTGAATTGTATTTATAATACATATAAATGCCTACCTAAATATTCAGAACCAAATTGGCTTACTGAATAATCTAGCACATTTGAGAAGAAAAATGTTTCAACAGTCCTTCCAGATATTCGAAATAAAAGAACATTATAAATTCCTTTAATGAGGGCTTTATAAACTTCATATCAAAACTTAACAAGAAAACATAAGAAAGGAAATACTGTGCTAGCAATATTTCTAGCAATACTTCTAGCACAATATTGCTTTTTAACAGAGATGATAAAAAAAATAAGCCAAATATTATGAACCAAATCTGGCACTATATAAAATATGTGAATATACATTTTATATGTGTATATACTCAGACACACACATTGTAGTAAAGTTAGATTAATCCTTATTCATCCTTAAAGTACAAGATTGCTTTCTAGGTGATCAATCACAATATTAAAAACAGAGAAAAATCACATGAACACACGGCATCCAAAAAATAAAACTCCAAAAGTTATTCACATAAAGTACATGAAATCTGTAAATTTTACCTGATATAGAAAAATGAATGATTAAGTTCAGGATACTGAAAGGAAGAGTTTAAATTGGATTACCTAGGTGACACCTAAATCCAATTATTAATGCATCATATTAATATTTAATTAATTAATAATTAATATTAATACATCCTAAGGAACAGGTTAGAGAAAGATTCATGAAAGACAGAGGGGAAATTGTAGTGGAGAAGGTGGTAGAATTGGAAGTTCATAGCCACAAGTCAAAGAATGCTTGGAGCCACCAGAAACTGACAAGGGCAAGAAAGTATTCTTTTCTAGATCATTTGGAGAGAGTATAACCCTTTGATTTCAGGAGACTTCTACACTCTGGAAATACAAAAGAATAAACTTCTGTTGCTTTAAGATGCCAAGTTTGTGGTAATTTCTTATGGTAATTCTAGAAAGTTAATACAATACAGAGTATCTTTATAGATACAAAAACAGTATCTGATAAAATTTAACACCCGTTCATGACAAAAAGAGTACTTAGAAGATAAGAGAAAAAGTTTGTCTCCTTTTCATGAATACCTACAAAAATTTGGAGCAAGCAATGTATTTGATAACAAAATAGTTGGAGTTTTTTCAAGATTAGTATTGTTATATAAATTTTCTGTTATAACAAACAATTTTGCCCCACATTTTTATCCTACATAAAACTAGTTGGTCTAGCCAGCACAATAAGATAATAGTAAATGAGAATTTTAATGGAAAGAATGAATTATAGCTTTTCTGTCAACAGGATTGTGCATGTAAAAAGTACAAAATAATCAACATATATTCTATTAAAAGAGATATTTGGATACAGCAAGGTCAATATATTATAGTAAATTATAACTGTATTTAGCAGCAACTATGAGAACACGTAATTTCAAAGTAAATCTGATAAAACTACTTCAGAAAAGTTATATCTGATAAAGTTGAGCTAATATATACAACCTATATCTATCAATTCCACTATTATTTATATGTGCAACAGAAATGCATTTATATAATTGTCAAATATATAATTACAGATGCACTATTTGCAATAGCCAATCACTACAAATAAAATGAATTTTATGAATTATAAAAAATTGTGGTTAATTTATGACATAGACTATCTGAAATCAATCATAAAGAATGAAATATTGCTATCTGTAGTAATACATGTAATGTTGGAGAAGAGAAGTCCCACAGAACAGTACAAACTGATTCCATTTGTATTACGTTCTAACGTATCCAAAAGTAACTCATGGTAATTGAACACCGGGATAGTGGCTGCCTTTTGGTTGAGTAGTGACCGGAAGAGGGCACCAAAGAGCTTCTGAGCGGCTGATAATCTTGATTTGTGAGTTGTTCTGAATTCATCAGTCCTCAACCTTTTTGGCAGCAGGGATCAATTTCATAGAAAACAGTTTTTCCACAGACGGACGTGGGGGCAGAGAGCTTGTGCAGCCTGGTGGCTAAGAGGCCGCAGACCGATATTGGTCTGCCACCAGGGGATTGGGGACCTCAGGATGAACTTATACTTTATGAATTTTTTTGTGTCCTAAAGTAATTAGAACATAAGATATAATGTGATCAATAAGGACATACATTAATTCCTGAAATTCTAGAAAATTACGTAACAAAGATTTAGGCAGTGTACTAGACTAAGAAGCTGTTTGTTCACATTGCCCTACCATCTTGGGGTGAAGGCTGAGAAATTGGGGTAACAAAATTGGTCTAAGCAGAACGAAAAAATAATTGTCTCTAGACAGAACCCTGGTGGTTTGTAGGACCATAAAGATGGAGTGGCTGAGTAGGTTGCCATATCACATTAAGGAATTTCCACATGACCTTGGTGGGGAAGAATGGCAGAAACAGCCTGATTCCCTTAATCTGGAAAGCCATAGAGCTAAGATGCAGTGTCAGTTATGATACAAATATACCAAAGTTGTCAAATCATTGGATGTCAGTGAGGTAATGCCCTTGTTAATTAGCTTGAATTGACTATTCCACATAATTTAAAACACCATACGCTTTACCTGTCCACTTATGAAAAGGATTATCTAAGCATGCCTGCTGCCATAAATTCCATAAATTCTGTGAGGAATCAATGTCTTTCTTCTAAAGTTTTTAAATTTTCAAATCTGGCTTAGAGCCTTGGATTAAACAGAGAATAGGCCTTCCTCGCTTCCTGCTCCGTATCTCAGCAACTCACATGAGTATGTTTAGAACTAATGGTTACTCAGAACAATGACCTCTGCCTGTGAACTTTTGCTAGCAGAGAAGGGACTTGTTGGGATACACAGAGGCACACCAAAGGTAGAAAATGGTGACACCCGGCTCAGCGCCTGTGGCTCAGCGGGCTAAGGCGCCAGCCACGTACACCTGAGTTGGTGGGTTCGAATCCAGCCCAGGCCGACAAACAACAATGACGGCTGCAACCAAAAAAAAAAAAAAAAAAAAAAAAAAAAACGGCTGGGCATTGTGGCGGGCGCCTGTAGTCCCACCTAATTGGGAGGCGGAGGCAAGAGACTCGCTTGAGCCCAGGAATTGGAGTTTGCTGTGAGTTGTGATGCCACAGCACTCTATCCAGGGTGACAGCTTGAGAATCTGTCTCAAAAAAAATAGAAAAGAAAAGAAAAGAAAATGGTGACACTCCTCAATCCATAGATGGAATCCGTGAACAAACAACTCATCCTTGCATTCTCCAGCAGGCTAATTTAGAGGCTTGTGTCACGTCATAGATAAAAATGATGCAAAATGGGTGCTTACAAAAAGCAAAATAAGGCAGACTGCTTTGCAAATTGTACTCAGAACTAAATAGTGAATGAAAAGGGAAGATAAAGGAATACATAACAAAGAAATTTGCTTTAAAGTTTGCTTTTAATTAATAATCTCCGGTTTTAGTAAGTGATGATTTTTGTGGACATCTGTTAAAAATCTTACCAATAGAAAAACTTTCCTTTTCTCTAGACTGTGCTCTCTTTTTCATAGAGAAATTAGAGAAGAGAAAAAAACTGTACATTTGAACAGTTTCTGTATTATTTGTATCATTAAATGTTATTAATTGCATATTGAGCTTATTAGTTTTAACTTGGATAATTTTAATTGTAATATTGCCATAGTAACACTAGCAAAGGTGCTATGTTAATTTAATCATCAAAGTTGGATCCAAATATGAATATTTAATGTAGGCATAGCTGTGATTATGGAGCCTTCTAATTGCTAATGAAAATTAGGCAGTTTGATTTTTTTCCCCTAAATCTGACTCTGCAATCTGAAAATTACTTGGGTTTCTTCAAAAAGCAATAAAGGTGGGGTATTAATTTTACTACATCAGAAATTATGCTCTTTAAAAAGAAAAACAAATGTTAATGACTATGTGGGGCTACTTAATCCTTTGTTGAAAAAGAGACTGGTTCTTAATAATCATTTTCTCTTTTTATTCGTACCAGTTAACTGAAAGACTGAGGAAACCAAGTACTTAGGATATTTCTTTTGAAAATCGTCATCAACATATTTTTCTGAAATCTGAAAATTTTACTGGTTTCAGAAACTTGCAAGCTGTTCTCACAGCAAAACAACAAAAATTTCTCTAATTAATTGATCTTGTGATTATAACACAATGGTAAGTATCTATGTATCTAAACATACAAAGTTATAGTAAAAATATAGTATAAAACATATAATACTTGTGTTGGATACTTACTGTAGATGTAGTTTGCAAGACTAGAAGTTGCTCTGAGTCAGAGAGAAGTGAATGAATGGGAAGGCCTGGGACATTACTACTTACTACTTTATTTTTTGTAGACACTATACACTTAAGCTACACTAATTTTATAAAAACTACTTTCTGTCCAATAGTAAATTAACCTTAGCTTACTATAATGTTTTTACTTTAGAATTACTTTTTTTTGTTTCCTTTGTAACTTAGTCTAAGCTTAAAGTGCAAACATATTAGCAACTATAAAAAATTATTTTTATTAATATCCTTTTTCTTTACGCTTTATGGTATTTTTAATATTCCTCCTTTTTTCTATATTTAAACTTGTCTTTTAAAAACTAAGACACAAACACATAAGTCAGGGTAGGTCTACACAGGGTCAGGGTCATCAGTATCACTATTTTCCACCTCCTCATTCTGTCTTACTGGAATTATCTTCAGAGCAATAACATGCAAGGAGCTATTAACTCTATTGGTAACAATACATTCTTCTGGAATGTCTCCTGAAGGACCTGTCCTTCATGGGTTGTCACTCTTTAGAAGTGTATTTAGGATGCTTTGTTTGATTTGTTTTTATCATCATAGATTCACTCACCATGAACCTTCCTATCTTTTAATTAAAACATTTTGGTGTTGGGATTCATGTTTTTAAACTTTTTAAAAAGCTTGTTGATGTGCATAAGAGCTTTTGTTAAATGCTTCACTGTGAATTTTCCCTGTAACTCTTCTTTTACTTGTCCTGTTGTTTAGTTTTCTGTTTCCTCATCTTCAGCTATATGCCAATAACAACTCATGAGTTACCTCCTTGGGAACCACCGCTAAGAGCTCTTCAATGTCAGTCTCGTGCACACCTAAGTTAAAGTTTTCCCTTCACAACCACAGCCTTGTCGAAATCTACTACCTTTTCACCTTTGGCAAGCTTTTGGAGTTATAGGCAAACCTTCTGAGTATCTTCTTCCAGATGTCTTTCAAATACTTCTCGGCGACATCATTTCAGGCCTTAGCAAGGTTCCTGATGCAGTCATAGATACTGTAGCCCTTTCAAAATTGCA
Organism: Perodicticus potto; assembly: GCA_963574655.1. NCBI lineage: Eukaryota > Metazoa > Chordata > Mammalia > Primates > Lorisidae > Perodicticus > Perodicticus potto. The sequence continues at coordinate 14,449 of CAUYRH010114974.1, read as the reverse complement.
TAATGATGCAATGTTTTCTCAGTGTCCTCCTCTATAGCAACAGTAGCTTGGGCAAAGGCCTCAAGTTGTAGGCCTTAAAAACTGTTATAACTCATTGATCCCTTGGTTGTAAGAAACAGGTGGTGTTCCGAGGAATAACATCACTTTGCTATTGCGATGAAGAGTACCAATTAAAGGAAGATGTGTAGTAGGGTTACCAAGAGCAAGCTTTAAAATCTTAGTGTTCAGATAGTACTTTTGCATTTGGCAACTCACAAAGGCATTTATTTGGAAGATGATTACTCATGGCTCCTGTAGTGTGCTGGCTGTGTGTGCCTACGGGTATGCTTAAAGGTCCAAGGTTCTCCCTAAGCCAGATCACAAAGGGTTTCAATTTGTGCAAAACTGTCCCCAACCAAGACTGGCATTATGTCCTTAAAATCCTTGAAATCTGGCTTTGACTTGCCCTCTTTATGTATAAAAATTATTTCAGGCATCCATTTCCACAATAAGGAGGTTTCATCTATAGTGAAGATTTGCTGTGGCAAGTATTAATTTTTCTTCATGATTAGCTCATTTAATAATTTCCAAAAATTATTCAGTTGCTTTCACTTCAGCTCTCAGAGAAGCACTCACGACTCATTTTCATACTGTGAAATAAATAATGGTTCTTGGATCATTAAAACAACACAGAACTGAAAGTAAATTCAACATTGTTGTTGGCTCCATCCTTTTCTTTCACTGTCACAAACCTTTTGCTTTGGTCGTGATCATCATGGTGCCGGGAGGAATGTTCTTCTGTGATTGGTTTTCAATCCAGGTTGTTGGAAGTTTTTCCATGTCTGATATAGACTCTTCTGAATTTTTCTTAGTCTTTTTGGCTGCCATGAAGCAGGTCCTTCAACAGCTTCTGGCACTTTGTTCTTGTCCTTGAGGATCATAGCTATGATGGAATTGAACACACCCGACTGGTGAGCAATAACCATGGCCTCATCATCCTTAATCACTTTAAATTTAATTTACAGGTCACTCATTCCATGATTCTTATTGGAAGCATTAGCAATAGATTTTGTATGCCTAGGAGCCATAATGAACAAAACAATAAGAGATTAAATCAAGGACAAGAAAAAATAATGCAATCAAGAGGCAAGATAGACAAAAGATGAATGAGGCTATCACCAGTGTAACATGACGCAGTGTTTTATTGTTAACATTTTTATAATAAATAGAAGGAGTAAACCCTAAAATAATCATAAAAGTATACTGTAGTAAATATACAAGCCAGTAACATAACCATTTGTTACAGGTTTGTTTACACCATCATTACCACAAACGTAAGTAATGCATTGTATTATGAAGTTATGATGTTGTGACAACTACAACTCTAGCTGACAAGTATTTTTCAGCTCCATTATAATCTTATGAGCCCACCATTGAATATGTGCCTCAGTGTTTAACAAAACTTCATTGTCTGACATATAACTGCTTACAAACACACACACTTATGTAATGAATCAGTGAAGGGCTCCTAATACATGATAAGAGCTAGTAAGTACCACTTATTGGTACATCATGACATGGGTGTTTTTGTCCACTTCAATATTGATAATCCATTCCAAATCTGAAAGTCTTCTTTTCTCCTAAGCCATAAGGATGAAAAGAGATTTGAAGATGTATTTTATTCTTTGATCCCAATTATCACAACCCCCGCCCACTTGCTACTCAGAGTGTCTAGACCAAAGCATATCCTTAGTTCCCACAAGCTATTAACAGTTGAGATATTGTTTTTTGAATTAGAAAAAATAAATTGTAGAATGTTTCACTTCATTTCATCAGTGGGTAGATTGGAAGCAAAGAAGAAATAAGTGTCTTGTAATATGGTCCTTAAATCTCCACCTAAGTTTTTTTTCCATCCTCAGCTATTTCCATGTTCATGTCATTACTTTCTGGTAGTTTTAACAACCCATTTTTCAGAATGTGGTGGGGATTAGTTTTTAAATTCTGTGTGATTTCTTCAATGGATCCTAAATTGTATTAATTATTTTGTTCTTTATTGCTATTAATATTTTTTCAGTTATTATTTTTCCATTTACTTGTAATTTTTTTCTGTTTCAAGTTTTCCTTTCCTATCATAGCATCTTTTATATGTGTTTCTTTATTTTTACTAAGGAAAATCTCTACAATGCATGCATAATTACCTAGACACTGGCCAGTCTCTATTATATATTTTAATGTTTATAAATACATTAAGACATTCATAACTTATATCTTCCAGAGGAGGAGCATTTTCCTCAGCTTCCAAATGAACCCTACTTTTACCTTAAAATGGTTCAGACACATAGCTGCTCAAATATCTTCAGGTTGTTATGATAATATTTCCAGATCCTGAAGAACACAGAGATATATTTTGAGTATTCATAATTTTATAACAAAACAATTTACTACATATTTATATGTATAATATTGCTTTCTGTACATGCTTTCCCAGTTATACAGAGTTTGGCCAGTGAAGCACGATAAACAAAAATGTAAAAGCATTAAAATGAAGTAAAAGAAATCATCACTGGGAAAAATATATATTATTCTGGAGAGAAAAAATGCATTTTCTATTATTATCTTACCCTGTACATTCAATGTGTTAATAAAATTGTGCACTCCAGTGGATAGGAAGATAGGGCTTTCTGTAAGGTAGAAGAGAATGGGTGTGAGGATATGCCCAAATGGATATGCCCAATTAATAGCAACATTCACTCAGGAATTCTACAGCGTCAAAGTAAAAGAACAATAACAACAACAAAAACAACGAATGAAACAAAACAAAACAAAACAACCCTCTGTTTCCAGGCTGCCTGTTAGCTAGCATTCTGGATGAAAATTAATGTCTACAAATTGAATGTATTTATGGGTGGTAGAAGAGAATCGGAGCATAGTTTCTTTTTGCTGTTCTGAATTTTTTTTTTTCCTGGCGGTTAAGGTCGTGACGAAATTGAGATTTTTTTGCTTCAAAAGTATTTCAGTGTCTGGTTTCCAGTTTTGTGAATGTTTTAGCTTTCTGATCCCTGAATTATTAATTTCTGCATTGGTGATTATGGGTTTTAAATATTCATTTATATTAATTTTATTCTGACTCTACAAAAAGCCACTCTGGATCGGAGGCAGATTTTTTATTAATCACCTCACAATAGATAATAAGTTCATTGGTTGCTTCTTTGCCACAGTGCTTACCCCTAGCGGGATGCAATGAAACCTAGCAAAGACTTAACCTGTACTAGTATTGACATCTCCACAGAAAATAGACAAAGAAATGTTTTGTTTTGTTTTTTCCTGCTTATATATACAGAGAAAGGATCTGTCCCCCTCTCTTCTGAAAGGAACTCCTTGAAAATATACCAAGCCTAAGTTCTAACTCAACCCCTTTGGTATGTAAATATACTCCTTCTATTATTATGACCTAGATTAAGTCTAGGGCATTTTGATCCATTTGCATTGCTCTAATGAAATAACCAAGACTGGGCACTTGATAAAGAAAACTGGGTTTTTTGGCTCCAGGTTCTGCTGGTTGTATAGGAGCATGACTCCATCATCTGCTTCTGGTGAGGACTTCATGGAGCTTCTGCTCATGAGGAGGCAAAGGGGAACAAGGCAAGAGGAAGGGAGCAAGGGAGAGAGAGGAGAGCCAGGCTTTTTTTGTGTGTTCATTCTTTGAGGAACAAATAGAGGTGTGAACTCACTCATGACCAGGAGGCCAGCGCCAAGCCTTCAGGAGGGTGTGGTTCTCATGATTTAAACATCTCCCACAAGGTCCCACCTCTAACACTGCAGGATCAAATTTCAACACAAGATTTGAAGGTGAAAAATATCCAAACTATATCATGAGGCTTCATCCTTTTTGAAATGTAAGTACTGAGGGAGAGCACTTTGGCTTTCCTGGCAACCTGGGGCTTAATCTAGCGATCTTGTCTGAACTGTAACCAGTTGACCCACTCTGAGAACTAAAAGAAGTCTTAATATCCCTTTAAATGTGACCCATCGTCCTGACAAAATGATTACTGACATGATTCTCATGCTGTGTTGGAGAATCTCAGGAGTCTGGAGCTTTATAAAGGAACATTTGAACATTTCTCCACAGTGGTCAATATTTTTATTTATTCATAATTTTATTTATTATGTTATTCTGCTTTAATCCCAGCCTTCTTATTTTCTGTTTTCAATGTGGCAGTGATATTAGCTCCCTGGGAATTTATTTCTACTGTATTTTGAAGATTATTTCTACAGGACCAGTTTGAGGAGATTTTTTCCTTTCTCTCACCCAAATAATTATTGTATTAGATAATCACATAGCCTCTATATTAAATTATAATTCAAATATCTAGAGTGATTTCAGATTTTGCCACTAACTTGGATTTTTTTTTTCAGTTTTGTGCTGGGACCTGAACCCACTAGCTCCAGTTTATGGGACTGGTGCCCTACTCCTTGAGCCACAGGCATTGCCATAATTTGAAAGGAAATATTTGATCTTTTGAGGGCATCAACATTTGTCTTTTTCTGTTTCTTGCTCTGTCCTTCATTTTTTCATTTGATGGAGATTGTCCCTGTTAGTTACATTTAAACACATGAAGTTAGAGAATCAGACCAAGACTCAGAGGAGAGAGAACACTGAGCTCAAGTGCCATCAATACACAGAGCTCTAGTGTTGGGGACAGAGGACAGGGAAACTTGAAGATTTTATGATAGGTTAGCTATCCATCTTCATAAATTTTGGAAGGGAGAAGAAAGATATGGAAAAAGTCTTTGCCAGTTACTGACTTGCCTGAGTTTTGCTTAAGCATTCAAGTTCACACGGGCGTGGAACCATAGCATGGCAGACAAAGGTCAGGAAATGGGATCCTCCTCACAAATGCTTCTCAGGTACTACAAAATGTTGGTTAAGTGATTTTGAATTTTTTATTTTGTTTCATAAAATTGCAACTGGCTTATTTAAATACACATAATTTATCCTTTTTTAAATCTCATCTCTTTCATTTTTTGTTCAGCTAAATGGGAGTAAGCAGCTCTTTTTTCTTCTATTCCATTTTGTGTATAAGGAATATGGTGGTATACCCAGAAAATACAAAATATAAAAACAAAAATAATTTTTAAAAGACATCTGGAATGTCATAGCCATAAGAAAACCCCTATGAGTCTTTGGTAATTATTGTACTTCCTTGAACTTAGTTTGTCTTTCTATTTTTTCTACATACACACATGTACAAGCTTGCAAAATTATGTTGTAAATATTTAATTTATATAGTGATTTTTTACTTAAAATTATATCATGAGCATTTCTATGTCATTTTCTTCAAATATATGTTTTCTGATGGCTAAATAATATTCAACTTTGTGTAATGAACACTATCAATTTAACAGTTCTTACAGACAATATTTGGCTTTTACTTTTTTCTTAATAAAAGCTGTATAGCATGCTTTATAGTACATACAAGTCTGATCTTATCTCTAAATGCTCCCTTAGGAAACGTTTCCAACCTGAATTACTAAATTAAAATGTAAAAATATTAAAATATTTAATTTATATCACAAATTTTCCTCAAAAACGTCATACTATTTTATATAAATGCTTAACAGAAATAGTCAAGGGCAAAATAATACATTTTTTCAATTCTTCTACCATAGAGCATACCATAATTCTTTAGAAATGTAGTGAAATTATATGTAAAATGCTATTACAAAGTTTTACTGTTTCATATTTTCAGGGCTTATAGTGCAGTTAAATTTTATGAATTTTAATTTTGCCTATGAGACTCATCTATTTACATCATATATCAATTTTTATTGATATTTCTTCTTAATTCTTGTTAAATAGTGTTTTAGATATAGTCAGGTTATTTAAGCTAATATTTTTATATACACAAAATATTTTTCCTGATAGTCTCTTTATTTTTATCATATACAATCCATAATCATTGTTGATCTATAAGCTGTTTTAATTTTTATTCTTTATATTCTATCAAGTTCCTCCATGACTTCTAATTTGTCTTTAATGTCAGAATTTTTAAATTGAATGGAAGATAAATATTTGCTTAACTTTTCAACTAACAAATTTGAGGTTTTACTACTTTTTAAATCCATTGACGTTTATTTTGTTGTATGTTGATAAGCAAGATACTCCAAAGTATCATGTTTTGAACATTTTATCTCTTTCTCAAGGTTTTAAAATTTAAGCTGTCTGAAATTTCTACTTTTATTTATTTTTTTGTGATTTTTCTTTTTTTTTATTTAGTCATTTTTACATAGATAATGCATAATTTTTGCCATTATGGAATTCAATGTGTTGATTATTTGTACAAATTGGAGTGCTTTCATGCTACTAATCAACATAGCTTTCACTTCATTTACCCAATTACTGCATTAAGACATTTGTGTTCTACACCTGATAGATCCAACTTGTACTTGCAATAAGCTCCATAGATGTGGTCCCCCTATAACGAAATTTCTATTTTTATATATTTCTCATTTATCTAGAATTCCACTGACAGCCTCCATTTTAAGTTTTGTTCTTCAAAAATATGCTTTGAATGCCTATTTTATAAGTTCTCCTTGTTTTTCTTCTTTTACCCCACTATTTTGTTTGTAATAAGCATCTATCCTACAAGGTGGAAATTAAAATTGATATAGAATTTGAGAATTTATAGTAAAATCGCAATTCAATATTGTGTTAATTACTGATCATATAATTGAACACTTCATCCACACAGAATGTTTTGTTTTTGCTATATGGGAAATAATTTGTTCTTCCATCTTCACTCCATCCCCCTTTCCATACCTAAAAATGTTGAGTTCTGAACTATTGTCAAACCAACAATCTCATGTTATCAATTAAGACTAATTAATAATATGCTGATTTATAGCCTTCCATCTTAACGGGTGGTTTTGTGTGTGCTGATAAAGGCAAGATGTATCAATACTTGTAACTATTCAAATAACTGTTTAGTCATAAAACTGCAGACTACGCATAGGCCTGAGTAGACTTGTACAAATGTCTGTATCAGCCATAATTCTTAGTTTGAAAAAGCAAAAACAATTCTGACTTGGAATGAGTTATCAGTAGCAATAAAACCTCAGGATTTCTGCAAGTGCTGGAGAATCAGTGTGGAAACGAAGCATAACTAGAAATCCTATCGCAATCTCATCATCATTATGATGTTACATGAGGAATTATTATGGTCATTCCTATTCCTTCTCCTTCATTTCACTTTACTTTTTTCAAGAATTTATGACGTGCCTACTAGTCAATCCATATGAGATAAAATACATCACAAAAAGTTGTGACTTTATTTTGGGTGGCCAGAGAACTTTCTTTTGGGAAGAACAGCACCTAAATGTTAGGAACAAAGTATATTAGTATATTCATAATACAGGAAGGAGTAGTACAAAGCTCTAGAATAGAAACAATTTAGAGCATTAATTTAGCAAAGAAGGCCGGTATTATTAGCGTATAATTAGAAGACGCAAATGTGATATGAAAAAAGGTAAAAGTGGACAGAGAAATTAGGAAATGTAGAAACATTGTATAAAGATTGAATTTCATGAGTGTGTTATGGAAAATCTTAAAGGTTTTCTAAACAGGGAAGTGATAACTAAGTTAGAGGCTCCAAAATATCCTCAGGCTTCCTAGATAATATCTTTCATCTTCACGATGTATACTTAAATGTTTCCTTACTATCTTGCCATGAAATTTATGAATTTTTAAATATATTTACATGTATATTTTCAAAAATGAATTAATGCAGTGATCTTTCTGCTAAATAAAGAAATGAGATTAAAAATAATATACATTCTAACTTGAAAATAATGCTATGAAATCACTAGCCAAATGTTTTACCTACTATATTTAAATCACACAAACTTAAGAGAGCTGGGGTAGATTAAAAGCTATTCTCTTAAAGAAGTAATGGTAGATAGAATAAGCAGAATATTGGGGGTAGGATGCGTAATAGCACACTAACCTGATTTATATATATTTAAGAAGAAAAATGTAGAAATTTGTTTGGAAGAAAGATGAGAATAATCTTGGGATAGGAATGAATGACATTTTGGGGTAAAATATAGTGTATTAAAATGAAAAAGATTTTTTCCTTGTCAATTAGTGATGTAGTTTCAAAATACATTGCTATGTTGTCATTTATGAAGTATATGTTTTGCAAACAGTTGTCCCTTGAGGTCAACAGATGCAAAACCTGCCATTTTACATAAAGAACTTGAGTATCCAACTGTTTTGGTAACCACCAGGGTCTGGAAAGCAATTTTCCTACAAAAACAGAGAGTGTATTCTCTCCCAGTCAATAAATTTTCTTGTCATTTTATTTTCTATAACAGTCTTATTTGCTGAGCAGTTAGATTTAGTTTTGAATGAAGTCAAAATTTTTCATTTTTCTTTAATAGATTCTACTTTTAGGGTTATATCTAAAAATTTGTCATAAAATCTAGTTACCTAGATTTTCTCCTTTGTTATCGTCTAGAAAGGTTCAGTGTTGAGGAACCAGATCTCAGGTCCCCTTGTTCCCAGTTCTCGATTCCCACTTCTGAAGAATGGTTACTGGTCCCAAGTTGACAGACTGAATGAGCAGAGCAAGCAGAACATTCAGGCAAAATGCCAGTTCCATTAAAGATTAAAGCGTAGTACGTCCCAAAGAATGACACTGAGTTTGACAAGATTTCTCCTTTTATGCTAATTACTGATTTTATGTTAAATGGAGGTACAGAATTCCTGGAATTGAGAACCCCACCCTTTTCTATCCTTGTAGGGCAATTTTTCAGGGTCCCAGGGTATTTGTACACTGTCATGGCATTGGCGGGTATAAGTTTTGCAATGTTAATGAGGGTATTTTTTTTAGGGACACTGTTACCTCAGCTGTGCTCATGCTTCAAAAACCTTCTATTGGGGCTTTGACAATATCTCTACTATACCTATTTCTGATTGGTCAGTCTTTGTAGACTCTCTTGACACATCATCTGTTTTGGTGGGGAGCTTCCTCCCTAGGGTCCTAAGAGGTTGTTCCCCAAACAATCCAGTCAGTGTGACCACACTTCTCTGTTCCTGTAAAGTCTTTGGGACGTTAATAAGTCCCCCAAATTAACCAGCTCTCCAAAACAACCCATGTGTAAGGTTGTGCACCTCTGAGTCTTGATTAGCCCTATTTTCATAACAACTCAGGCCAGACTGACCCACACCAGTCCAAAGTAACCTAACCGTATCCACCATACACACGTCTCACGTCTAACTAATTGACTAACCTAACAGAACTTTATAGGTTTTTATCTTACATTAGTGTCTATGATTTATTTTGAGTTATTTTTTGTGAAAAGAATAGGTCTAGTCCAAGATTATTTTTTTCTAGTGGTTGTCTTGTTGTTCCATCACCATTTGTTGAAAAGGTTATGCTGTTTCTATTTAATTGTCTTTGCTACTTTGTCAATGATCAGTTGACTGTATCTGTGTGGGTGTATTTCCCGCCTCTGTTCTTTTTTACTAATTTATTTGGCTATTATTTTGTCAAACTCTGACTGCCTTGAATACTGTTACTTTATATTAAGTCCAGAAATTGAGTAGTTTCAATTATTTCTATTTTTAATTGACACATAATAATTGTTCATATTTATGGAATACAGTGTGATGTTTCACTTTGAATCATGATAAAATAAGATTAACTATAGGAGGCGGAGCAACATGGTGGATTATAAACAGTTCTTTACTAGCCACCTGCACAAGACAGGGGGACAAGAAATCTAGCTACATCTGGCTGGGGGGTACCTCGGTACATCTCTCTAATGCTACAGTGAAGCAGTGGTGGACTCCAGGAGCCAGCAAAGAGCTTGGAGCTGAGGAAAACTAGTGCAGAAAGAAAGTACTTGTGTACAGGCAGTCGCCCACCAGCCAGCCCTCATGTGGAGGACTAGGGACAGGAAAGGGCTGTCCTATATTTGTTTTATTTTGGACTAAACTGCATCCTGGTGCTGCCTTGGAAAGTTTAAATGAATGAGTGGACTTGAACAGTGTCCAGAGTCCAGGACTGAATACCAGGTGGAGTAGATCTCCCATTGGCTGGGCTAATAGCAGGGCACTGCCTCTGTGGGAAGGTCATACTGTTTTCAATGATGGCTGTACTATATTCCCACCAACAATGTACTTATATAAGTGATCCCTTTTTACCACATTTACACCAGCAGCCATTGTTTCCTGACTGTTTTGGTAATGACCACTCTGATAGATGTAAGGTGGCATCCCATTGTCATTTTTTTTTATTGTTGGGGATTCATTGAGGGTACAAGAAACCATGTTACACTGGTTGCATTTGTTGGGTAAAGTCCCTCTTACAATCGAGTTTTGCCCCCAAAAGGTGTGGCACACACCAAGGCCCCAAGACCCCACCCCCCAACCCGTACTCTTTAAATTGTTGTTTCTTCTCTCTCTTCCCTCCCCCTTACCCCTGGCCTACAGAGTTGAACTCTCACAAGGAATGCAGGTGGTCAGGAACATGCACAACAAGCCATCCCAGCTGCCCTTGCCCCCACCCCACTGGTATGCTGCTATCAAGTCAAATTCATGCATGCTGGCTCAGCGCCCCTGGCTCAGTGGTTAGGGCACCGGCCACATACACTGGGGCTGGTGGGCTCAAACCAGCCTGGGCCTGCTAAACAACAATGACAACTACAACAAAAAATAGCCAGGTGTTGTGGAGGGGGCCTGTAGTCCCAGCTACTTGGGGGGCTGAAGCAAGAAAATAGCTTAAGCCCAAAGAGTTTGAGGTTGCTGTGAGCTGTGATGCCACAGCACTCTACCCTCTACCGAGGGTGACATAGTGAGACTCTGTCTCAAAAAAAAAATATATATATATATATATATGTATATATATATATGCATGCTAAGTTCTACTATACATTGATAACCAGGACTCTGAAACAATTATTGCAATGTTTTTAAATTTGAACCTTCTCAAAATTATCAGAAATTAAAGGATTTAAAAATTGCCTCATAGAAAAGTAATTTTTTATGATAAAATACACCCCAATTTTTCCAAATAAAAACTTCCCCTGTCTCTAAACTCCAGAGAGAAACTACTTTATGGGACTGTAAAGGATAATGAAAGATACTATACAATATCTTCACAGTAGAAGTTTGGGCAGAAATTTACAAAAACATTCTCAGTAGGCAATTTGATCGATAGTCACATCTGACAATGGCTTAGTAAATAAAGCCTTGCTAAAGGAGTTTCTGTGTTTCCTGATTAAGGGCTGAGCTAGACAGGTTACTTTCTGGTTAACTTAAAAAATAGGAATAAAATATAGAAATAGAAAAAGAAAAAACGAGAAAAAATATATAGAGAAATAGGAATAGATAATATGATCTTTGATCACCAAGAATCTCCATGATGCCAAACATAGTGGTCACTTCTCAATTCTTATTTATTTGTTTATATTCTTTTTGCTTTTAATTTTAGCTGGCTTTCACTTTTCTTAGTTTCCTTGGTTTTTTTGTTTGTTTGTTCGTTTCTTGTCCTTCCTTGTAGCAATTCTCATGCTGGTTGCCTCCCAAGTAGCCGGGATTACAGGCGGCCGCCACATCGCCCGGCAGTCTTCTTCCCTGGTGGTAGAGACGGGGTCTTTTTCTCTGGCTCACTCATGCTTATGCTGGTCTCGAACTCTGTGAGCACTGGAAATCCACCCACCTCGGCCTCCCACAGCGCTGGGACTACAGGCATGAGCCACCACGCCCGGCCCTCAATTCTTATTTAAACTGTCAGTAGCATTCAACACATTCTCTCTTTGGAACCCTTAGTTTTTCCTGGTTCTCCACAGCACTGAAGATTGCCAGATTCCCAGATTTCTCTAATCTTGGGTGCTATACCTTCTCAGTCTCCTCTGCTGCCTTCTACTTTTCTGCTTTCCTTCCAAGCACTGATGTTTGCGGCACTCTACCCTGACCTTGTTCTGCTTCTCCATTCATACGTTCTCTTCACTCTTCATGGGTGGCGTCATCTAGGTCCATGGCTTAAATCCCATCTATGTGTGGATAACTCTGAAATCTACGTGTAAGCCCTGAAGTCCTCCAGCATCTCAGATTTCTATATCTAGCTGCAAACCTGACATCTTTATTTAAGCATCTGGTAGGTATCTCACTAAAACAGAACTTAAATAGTGAGAATCTGTCTCAAAAAATAAAATAAAATAAAATCATTCTAGTCTGGGAGTGCCTACAGCCCTGGTTACTTGAGAGGCTGGGGCAAGAAGACTGCTTGAGCCCAAGAGTTTAACTCCAGCCTGGGCAACACAGCAAGACCAGACCCTATCTCTTAAAAAAAAACACTGACAATATTTTTTTTGAACTTGCTCTTCATACCCAGTCTTTGCCACCTGAGTAAATGGACTCACCATGTCCCCCACTGCTTGGCCAGAAATCTAAGAGTTATCTTTGATTCATTCTCATACCTGAGGTCTAATTCATCAGCACATTCTTTGGACTGTACCTCCAAAATACTTTTTTTAACCTATCCAAGTCTCTCCTTCACTCCTCTCCCACCAGTGTAACAGACTGGACTGGTTGTGCTGATGGTCCCTATTCTTCATACCCTCCTGCATCTTCTCACACAGCCCTGACCCTGCCCTTGGCAATGCTCTCCCACACTGGCTGTGGGTATACCCGCAAGACTTGCTTTGACCAATGGGACAGTAGTGAACTCAAACAAGCTAAGGCTTAGGAATGTGCTTGCCTGGCCCGCCCCCCTCTCTCTTCTTCAGAATTCTCTTCTCGCCATGAGAATAGGTCCCAGCCACCCTCCTAGAGGCATGTAACAAACATATAAAGGAAAGCAGAGTTGCCCCAGCCATTTCAGTTGAGGCCATCGTAGACCAGGTGACAGCCAGTTGGCCCCCAAACAAATCAGAGAACCCAGGCGACAATGCAGTGCTGCTTATCTGACCTGCCGCTGATCACAAACACACAGGCAAGCCCAGTCAAGATCAACCAGCCCATTGACTCATGAGCCAAAGTCCGCATTGTCGTATGTTGCTGAGTTTATGGGGAGTGTGTAATACAACATCACTATAGTCATAACTGATACAGCCACCATCATTCCTTGTTGGGGCTACTGCAATTTCCTCCAAACAGGTTTCACTACCTCCTTTCTTATCTCCTTGTGGTCGTTTCTCTATTCTGCAGTAAAAACAATGTTTTAAAAACATTAGTCACTCAGTCCGTGTGTCAGCCGTACTTGAATCCTCCAAGGGCTGCCCCCTGCACTTAGACCAAAACCCAGGCCCCTTTACCTAGCACACGACCCACTTTTCCAACCACATGTAGCACTGTTCTGCCCCTGGTCCACCACGATTCCAGTCTTCTCCCTAACATCCCTAACTCACCGCTGGGGTCTCTGCACGTCATGCTCCATCCACCCGGAAGAGTGTTCCGCCTCCTCTTGTTCCTCCTGCCTCCATCCTCCCCTCCAATCTCTCCTTCTCCCCCTCTATTTGTTGTCCACTCCTTGTAACTCTCATTCCCGTTTAAACGACACTTTCACAAAAAGGCCTTCCCTTGACCATCCAATTTAAAGAAGACAGCCAGTGACCCTCACTGTTATCCCACTTCATTCTTCCTGAGTGTGGGTTTCTTTAATTGTGTGCTCTCCCCACTGGTTGTAAGTTCCACAGGAAGAGGGACACAGCCTGTCGGTTCCCCACTGGATCCCCCGTCCTAAGGCCGTTCCTTCATCCGTAGGCACTCGTTAGTTATCTCATGATCACACTTGGCTCACGGAAGGCCTGACTAACCCAGATCCCTCCTGAAGTCAGGCTTTTACAGAGAGGAAGCATCTAGGTAAGCTGAAATGGAAGGGGGAAAAGACAAATGATTCTGATAGGGAAGTCATGAAGCATTTCACCTGATACAGGACAAAGTCAACAAAGTTAAGGGTTTAGACTCTCAAAACAGCATAGAAGCTCGGCTCTGCTCCTTACTGCCTGTGTAAACATGGACACATCACTCCCCTCTCTGAGCTTGCTTCCTCATTTGCGAGATGGGGTGATAATTACTATTTAAGGCACTTGTCGTAAACATTGAACAAAGAAGTGTATATAAAGTACTTACCATGGTACTAGATCATAGTAATCACTCAACATCAGTGACAACAATGATGGTGGTGGTGGTGGTGGCAATGACACTTAAATTAGCCCTGCTATTATTTATTAAGTTGGCAGTCCACCGTATCTCATTCAACCTGTTGAAACTACATAATATTTTTTTCAGGCATTTTTGTATACAAAAAACCAACAGGCTTGGCGCCTGTGGCTCAATGGGTTAAGGCGCCAGCCACGTACACCTGAGCTGGCGGGTTCGAATCCAGCCCGGCCCGCCAAACAACAATGACGGCTGCAACCAAAAAATGGCCGGGCGTTGTGGCGGGCGCCTGTAGTCCCAGCT
>CAUYRH010114973.1:0-52438 GCA_963574655.1 Perodicticus potto | reverse complement strand
GTTAGATGAACTCCAATGTCATTGTTTGTAGTTACAGTAGAATCTTCCATAGTACCTGCAATCACTTTTAAAGTACCATTAAGAAGCTACTCTAATAACTTTGGAAGTCTCTTCCTTTCCTCATTGAACTTTCAAACCATTACTCTCAGGATCCGTCTGCCCTTGACTTCCCTGACCTCACCTTTGACCCGTATTTGTAGGCTTGATCAGCCCTTCAGCAATGCTTCCCAAGCCTTTTTACTGAACTTTTTCTTTCCTAAATCTCCTTAACCTAACACATTCTCTAGAATATCACAAGTAACTGCAAACATTTGTTGAATAAGTGAAGAAAATTATTAGACAACTAATGTAAATGATGTTGATAAAGAAATAGGTAGTTGGAAATTGGGGTATGCTCTTAAATCTGAAGATGGACAAGGGGAGGAAGTAACTGAAAACAAAACAATCAACAACAAAAAAACAAACAAAAAAACAGACACTGATAAATTAAATGAGTGCCTGAAATGGAAATTACTGAGCAATAACTATATTCAGTTAAGCCCTTAGATTGTTTTTTTATGAAGTTTTAAAGGAATAGGAAAATGTAGCCCATGGGGTGAATACAATGGATTCCCTGAAGAGGGAAGATTTATCAAATACTTGGAGGGTACTTGAACCTCTCTTTGTTGAAATCACAATAAAAAGGTTTCTTCTGGTACAGAAACCTGGATATTAAGAGGAACTTTCTCTTTACTCGGAAAAGGAAACTTGAACAAATTGCAGATATAGGTGACCAATAGATAGTGATAGACATTTTAAACTCTGTTTTATTGATTTTATAATGGAAGAAGGAAGATTATTTTAAACACAGGCTTGTTGATTTTGTATTAGAGTCTTGTGCATACTTTTCAAATGTCTTTTTTATTTTTATTTCATTTTGTTTTCAGTTTCGTTCTTGAGGTAGGGTCACACTCTGTTAACTGGGTTAGATTGTGGGGGTCTCGTCACAGCTCACTGAAACCTCAAACTCCTGGGCTGAAGTGATCCACCTGCCTTATTGTCCTGAGTACCTGAGACTACAAGTATGTGCCCCACATCCAGCTAATTTCTTCTTTATTTCTTGTAAGGATGAAGTCTCACTATTGCTCAGGCTGGTCGCAAATTCCTTTTATAAATTCTTAGAGAATTTTTCTGACTTATTATTTACTATTTATGTTGTTCAAATTATTTGTACAATTATCTTTTAAGTATATAAACATATCTTTTAAAAACTTTAGCACAAACACTTAAATTTAAAGGTATATAAGACAGAAATGCTATGTTTTCATGTTAAACAAGAGGAAAATATATTTATGGCTGCTTAATTACCTAAATTAGGTAAATTGAGCTCTACAGCTTTTACTATTCAGTGGATTCTACATTCATTTGTTTTAAAGTCCCTCATTTAACACAGTTGAAGTTCTTAAAGACTTTGAAATTTCCAGATTTATAGAAGTACTCCACATTGAACTCTACAATTTTGAAATCTATACTTGCAAATGTATTTTATAAAAATACATATTATTTTTTCACAGTGAAGATTAGAAAGGCCTTTTCCACTTTTATCTTTTATTATGTTTTGGCATATAATTTAACACGGTAAAATAGGAACCAAATGTTTTATTTGAGTGTGTTTGTCTTACTGCTTACACGTTTACATCGTGTTTCCTTTACTGAGATTGTGAAGGTTTTCAAATCTCAATAAGTGCGGGAGGCTCTTGGCATTCAGACATTTAACATGAAGTTTCAGATAGTCACAGACAACCTTAAAGTTATGTGACAAATAGTAATCAGTAATTTTATTAAAGTCCTAATCTGAATCACTCTCAAAGTGAGGCTTTTGTTGACCAAGATGTTGATGGTCTGGCTAGAAAATTCATGTCGGGCGCTTTGTTCCTTGTTGCCTGTCATATGCATGTTTTTTTTTTTTTTTTTTAGAATAAAACAAAGCAGAAGAGCATCATATTTTGGTTTGCTTGAGATTTACATAAGGTGCACAATTTTTTTCTCTCAAGGATGCTGTGAGACAAATGTTAGTGTAGATGGTATTTGCTGGTGTTGGTATTTTCAGGTAACAACATTTGTTAGCCCAAATATTTCATATGTGTATTTTATACTTGTTTTTTGTCAGGGTTGGACTCTAGAAATAGAAATTACACCAGACACTTATAACGGAAAATGATTTAAGGGTGTTGATCAAGAGCATAGAGACCTGTTAGAAGAACAGTTCAATGATCTTTGAGTAGGTCCCAGGAGGAACTTTCAGATGCCCAGAATGGACCCACCGAGGGAGATACTATTTTTTTTTTTTTTTTTTGCAGTTTTTGACCAGGGCTGGGTTTGAACCCACCACCTCTGGTATATGGGGCCAGCGCACTACTCCTTTGAGCCACAGGCACCACCTAGGAGCTACTATTTTTTCACCATTAGAAAGGCAAGAAAGTTAGAAACCAGCACAGGAGCAATTTAGTTCAGGAACACACCACCGTAGTTTCAGTCCAGGAAGCCGCCCTCAAATCCACAGTCACCGTTTCCCACTGCACCTGGATCGTGGCCGGGTGCTGTGAACCTGTTGCAGAAAAAAATTCACATAGACAAACCAAAATTGCTAGGAAATAGCCCAAGGCATCAGGGAGATAGCACCTGCCTTATCTATTGACATTGATTCTTGTGAAATACCTCCAATTGTTGAAACCTAATTTGCATTCAGAATTCTAGCTCTAAGGGACTCTTGGGAATATAGATTTCCAGCCTCTGACACAGGAATGCACGCTAGAGAAAGACAGAAATGGATGCTGAGAGTAACTGGCCATAGTCTGCCAAATACCGTAATTATACTTGGAATTTGAAGATTTTATAAAGATCTTAGGATGATTCCTCTTGCAATGCCAAAGATCTTCCTCTGTACTTAATAATGTACTTTGCTTAAACTTCAATTTTAGGAAAAACAAGAAGATGGGGGAGGATGGGGGGATGGATCTTCCCTTGCATCATTGCCTCAGTGTAAACATGCTGAATTTTTAAAATAATCCAGAATTTTCGAGAGCAAGGCCTCTACAGGCCTTTCATTTTTTTGAAAATTTCAGGTAGCGTTTAAGATGATATGTGGTGATGTAGATTCACATTTTATCTAATCTTTTATGGTTATGTTTATGAAATATGGGGTACAACATGCATCATTTGTTAGCACATAGTATGTATTTATTTAAAGATAGATATTGATGATACTTGCTTAGAAATATTGTTTTAATAGTGATGCATGATGAAAACTCTCTGTCCGCCACTGGTCAAAACCAACTTCATGTAGCTACATCCATCACGGAATTATTCTGGCAACCCTTGCAGGCCCTATACATGTTCCACTATAGAAAGAGCATAACTTAAACATTTTGAGGCACATGTGTTTCCCCTGTGTGAATGGGGTGTAAGCTTTATTTTGCATGGGGTCCTGCATTGTTTGCCTTCCCAGAGTCCAGCAGTAATGTGCCCCACACATCCTACGCCTAAAACATAACAGAGGGAGGAGAACAAGAGGGAAATGCTCTTTGGGCCTGTTTTATTTTCACACAAAAATGACAGAAAAAAGTAATCTTCACTGCCTGATTTCTCAAGTACACTTTCCAGCTCTCAATCACACGAGCAGGAACTCAGAGGCCGTCCCAGCTGCCTGTGCTCTGTCACGGCCCTCTCGTCCCTCCTGGCGGGGCTGCACACCTTGTCCGCAATACACAACCAGACGTGTGCTGGCTCCTCCACAACCTTGGACTGTTCTCTGGGCCCTGGACACCTACACCGAGCAATAAGGGGACAAAATTGAAGAAGCCTTTTAGCTTTTATAGCTTATTGATTTTTATATTTTCTGATGTATTAGAGCAATTTTTCAAACGTATCCTCCTTACCTTGATATCTTGAGTGTGGAGAAAGGATTTCACATTTATTAGCTTTGCTTTGGCGAAATATACACACACACATACACACACATATATAGTCTCACTGTTATCTCAGAGATATAAATGGTTCGGTAAAAAAAAAATCAATTCTCAGTGTAAAATTCAAAGATGGTGTGCAAGTGTTACATAAAAAGCAGACAACGGGAATGTGCCCTTTCTAACCAGGTAACAAAGATGGTTTTGAAAGTACAGTTTCTGGACTGCTGTTCAATTCAGATGCTCAGTACTTTTCAAATAGAAAATTTCTATCAAAATGGAGAGCATATAATGCTGTAAATAGGTTTTTATTATCTCTGATCATCTGTGACAGCATTAAAGAAAGAAGGGGAACAGAAATGTCTTCTCCAGGGGGGTGGTCTTCTCTCAGGACTCAGACATGAAGACGAGAAGGGAAGCATTTCATGGTAAAGATTCTTTGAAGTTTTGCATTTTAAAGTAATAGGTCGAAAAAGTTATTTTGTGATATCCTAGTTCACCATTCAATACAAAAGAATTTAATTCCTTCTATTTTGGAGAGTTTATAGCTTTACAGACAAGAATTTAAGTTGAATATTTGCAGCTTTTAAACTGAAATAGAATTAGGTTGAACACCACTTTTTTTTTTTTGAAAAATAAATTCCATAATGTATCATTTTAATTAAAAATTCTTCAAAAACTGCACTCATCATATATTTAAATATAGAAAAAAATGTGAAATATGAGAGGGTTCCTTCCCATTTCCCTTGGAAGGGATTCCAAGTATTTCTATTATTTTGATATAATGACAGAACTTTAATAAATTTTGTTTTCCTTGAGGGTATTTTTTAATCAATAGTTGACTTTTACAATTATAGAGAAAAAATTAAATTGAATAGATATCTATGATTTAAACAAATTATAATTTTACATTTGTTTTGTACTTTACAGTGATCTAAATAAAAACCTAGAGAATGACAAAGTTTTGTGCAGAAAAGAGTAGGAAAGATAAACATACACGACAGTGCTGAGTCAATTATTGAATGATCTTTATGTGCCACTAAACCGCTGTCAGAATCAGTTCATCTATGAATGGGGAATATGATACTTAAACACAGGTTGTTTTGAGATCAAACAATATAACGGGCCTGGAAGACGAAGCACGTGATCGGGAATACAGTGTGTACTCAAAAACGGCAGCACATCACTCTGACTTTCCACCTCGTTGCTTATAAGTTCTTACAAATTATTTTGATTTAGAGGTATTGACTTTTTTTTTATTAGATCTGATAGAGGCTATTGAATTTGGAAAATAGTGCTGATAGCTACTAGATGTGGTGTAAATGATGGGTGTTACAAGTCAAGTGATATAAACTTGTCCCAGGAAAAAGGGACAGGCTACTCTAAGAAGTGAGAAGGTAGATTCTGGAAGAAAAAAGTAGGAAAAAGGAGTTTACAATTTCAACTTGATTCTAATTTTATCTAGGACTTTCCCTGAGCTTTTTATTATTTTTCTCATATGCAAAAAAAGTTTCTTTTTATTGTTTTGGGGGAGGGAGTTATTTGGTATTTGTTTCTTAATATCTAAAGGCTGTGAAGCTTCAAGCTGCTGTGATGTTGGTTTTATGAACATTCTTTTTTATGACTTGCTAGTCTCAAGTCTTCAGAATCAATGGGCGATTCAGCTTCTGAAGTTGTTGGGAGTTGTCCATTTTAATTTGCTCATTTATATTGTCTGGCAAAGAACAATTTGCCAGTTTGGAATATGCCTCCTTTAGTTCACTTCAGTGAACAAAGGTAGGGGTCGGGCATCATGGTTAGAAAACTGTCACTTAATGCTCAGTGGCAGTGAATGTTCTAAACAGAGAGTGGGCACCCCTGGGCTCCTTATACAATGGGGCAAATCCTCCATATGGTCTTTACCTCATTTCCTAGCACAGAACTTCTTTTCATCCTTGAAAAGCAATTGCAAAGCATGGCCATCAGTTCTGCTCTAGGAGCAGGGAACAAAGACGATCTGACAGCCCATTCTGTGATCATCCTGCAACAGATTTCTGGAGTCCAGCCCAGTATTTGGAATTCTCGCTGAAGTTCTGAGCACTGGTAAAATCCCCTTCACCTGACCCTGATGGCACTGACTTCAATTTTCTGACAAGTAAGTTTGTTTTGAATGAAGGCCTGGGAGAAGAGCACAGTTGGAGTTGAAGGGAGCAGGCTTTCTAATACATTGACTGAGAACAGTACGGTCATGGGTAAACATTGACTTACAGGGCTGCTGCAGTCGCTACCTGCACGGGCTCTGCCAGATGTACACTGGCTGTGTCAACGAGCACGCTTCCAGCACGGTTCAGCTTGAACTTTCTCAGACTGGATTTGCAGATGGTCTTCATTCCTTCTACAATTTACTTACCCTCGACCTGGTATCCTGTGCTTTCCATAAATGTACACTTTCCGTTCTTCTCAGCGAGTATTCCATTGTATAATATCAAGTGTCATACAAGTAATGTTTCAAGCCAAAATACACTCGAGAGCAGTGGTTCCCAACATGCCTCCTAATGGCACGACCCCATAATCCAGTTCCTCGTGTTGTGGTGACCCCCAACCGTAAAGTTATTTTCGTTGCTACTTCATAACTATAATTTTGCTACTACTATGAATCATCAGGCAAATATCTGATATGCAGGATGTATTTTCATTATTACAAAGGGGTCGCAACTCACAGCTGAGAACCACTGCTCTAGAGTGAAAGAGGGTGAGGCAGATAAAATGCAAACAGCCCTTCAGGACAAGAGGACAGACAGGTCTGAACTGGGACACCTGTGACACACCGAAACAAAGATTTTCCTGATACATTATCAACCTGTAAGAGTTTTTCCAAAACCTTCTTCCTGAATTCTTAGGGCCCACATCAAAGTCTGTCTTGGAATCACTGTTACGAGTGGTCAGAGACAGGGGTCCTGCTTCATTTTCCTGCATGTGGGCGTCCAATTCTCCGAGCGCCATTTATTTAATAGCCCTTCTTTTTCTAAGTGTATTTTTCTGTCTGCTTTATCAAACATCAGCTGGCTGCACATGGATGGTTTTATATCTGGGTTCTCTGTTCTGTTCCTTTGGTCTTTGTCTCTATTTCTGTGCCAATATCCTGCTGTTTTGGTTATTACAGGCTTGTAGGGAAGTTTGAAGTCTGGGAATGTGATGCCTCCAGATTCATCCTTTTTTCCTTAAGATGGCTTTGGCTGTTCAGATTTTCTTCTGGTTCCAAATGAAACACAAAATTATTTTATTCTAGGCCTGTGGAATATGAAATTGGTATTTTGATGGGGATTCCATTGAATCTGTAAATTATTTGGGGTAATATGGACATTTTACCATTGTTGATTCAGCCTCTCCATGAGCATGATACGATGTCCCATTTGTTGGTGTCATCTGTGATTTTTTTACTCACTGTTTCATAATTCTATCTTTGTACAAATCTCTCACCTTCTGGGTTAGGTTTCTTCTTACACATATTCTGTTTTCTTTGCACCCATTGTGAACGGTATTGAATTGTTGAATTGTTGATTTGACTCTCATTTTGACTGGTATGATGTATAGAAATGCTACTGATTGGTATACATTGATTTCGTGACCTCAGATTTTGCTGAATTTATTTATCAATTCCAGAAGTCTCTCAATTTATGATAAAAAGCTTTAGATATTGTTCTAAATACATGGAAAATAAGATTTTTTACACAGAAATTATACAATCTAAATTAAATGTGTAAAATAATCAGGAAGTGATATGGGAAATGGATGGTGGACACTATTCATTAGATCACATTTAATATTTGGGGAAAAAAAGAATTTGTATTTATACCCCAAATAACACTTTATTCTTTCCCATGAAATAGGACTAACCCTCCCCCCATTTTTTTTTTTTTGCCTTCTTAATCAAATGTATGCTTTAAACAATGGGAGAAGGAATATTATAAATTATGAAGCCCCATTTTAATTCCTATTTTTATCATATTTGGAATTCCTTGACCTGTGTGACCCTAAACAAAGATCAAATATTCAACTAGGTAAGTTCAATTTTGGCCTCCTCACATACTGAAAGTGCCAGAAATTGCATGTAAATCTCTGAAGCTAATTACAGTTTTTATTAGCATTTTAAAAGCTAACATTAACACTAAGTTTCCAATCAAGCAACCTGGAAGAGTTTAACCCTATGACTTGTTAGCATTCCTTAGGGATACCTGGCTGGCTGGAGGTGCACAGCTGAGGAGCCGGAGCCTTCTTCCCGAGGGAACGCCTCCACCCTGCTCCACGCTCCCATTGCCTCCTCTCCACATTCAGGGCCAGTGTGGGCAGAAAGTCGCCACATGGGTAATGATGCCCTCCTTCAGTCTCTGGCCCCATCAGCCCCTGTATCCATTAATCCAGGGCCTCATTTCAATCACCCTTCATTACCAACACCAAACTACCTCCTGCCAAGTCACAATAAAATGCATTCAAATCCTCTCAACACAGTTCCTTCTGCTCAGGGAAATTCCCAGTAGTGACTACAGAGGTTTCAACCTGGGGAGTGACATGCACCAGCTGTGGGAATTGCAAAAGTAGAAAGTCATTCTAGGATTACCAAAAAAATCTCATCATAGTCACAACATTTAGTAACAGGAAAAGGCTAAAGAAATCATTCGGTCTATGCGTTTCAAACACAAATATAGAGAAGGCAAGCAAGTAACAAAAATGAGTCCGGTGACCTCATGTTTGTCACTCAGGGGAATTAGGATTGTGGAAAGCAGATAGAGGAGCCAGCTGCTCCCAGCTGTTTTGGCACCAGGCACAAGTTTTATGGAAGAAAAATTTTTCCATATACCTGGGGTGAGGAAACAGTTTCAGGATGATTCAAGTGTACATTCATTGTGTATTTTATGGCTATTATTATTATTACATTGCGATATATAATGAAATCACTATACAACTAGCAGAAGGCAGAATCCGCAGGAGCTCTAAGCATGTTTTCCTACAGAGAAGGGCCCAGCGCTGGCAGCACTG
The DNA here is from genome assembly GCA_963574655.1 of Perodicticus potto. NCBI lineage: Eukaryota > Metazoa > Chordata > Mammalia > Primates > Lorisidae > Perodicticus > Perodicticus potto. Next base: position 43,478 of record CAUYRH010114973.1, on the reverse strand, counting down.
CCTCAGCGTCACCCCACATCGCCAGGTGTTAGATTTTCAGAAGGAGTGCACAGCCTAGAGCCCCAGCAAGCATGGTGTACGGGAGGGTTCATGCACCTCAGAGCCTGGTGCCGCTGCGGATCTAGCACTTTTTCTAGAATGAGTTCGCAACCTTCTTTATCAGGAGGGGAGCTCAGGAGGGGACCTAGCCATGGGGAGTGGCAGGGACACAGATGAAACTTCATTTGCTTACCCACTGCTCACCTACTGTGCAGCCATCTCCTAACACCCCACATAGCATCACCTGCGGCAGCCTGGGGGTGGGCACTCTGCTGCTTTGTGTGGCATGAGAAGGAACGTGGGCTCCTACTACCTGCTATTTCTTTTAAAAAGCAGTTAGAGGGTACGAAGAATTAGGCTACACTGATTGCATTTGTTAGGAAAAGTCCGTCTTACAATTGCGTCCTGCCCCCCAAAAGGTGTGCCATACACTGTGACCCCCATGCCCCCTCCTCCCCTCTCCCCACTCCCCTTCAAGGGTGATAGGATGGCAGCCCTGATCGCCATTCCAGAAAGGTGGGTGAGGCCCTGTGCAACGCTCAGAAGGGAGTAGTGTACCGTGAAGGCCACCGCAGTGACAGTCAGTGCTGCAGCACTTTTTCTAGAATGAGTTCACGACCTTCATTATCAGACCTTCTTGTGCACAATGTTGGTTCGTGACAGTGGAGCTGCAAAGAAGACAAGCAGGCTGCTGCCTAGATAGGAATGTGAAGTACAAGAGTTTCCAATCTTAACTTCCATTTCTAAGATGGGAGAAACATCATTGGGTTTTATGGTGCTGAGAATGAAAATACAGAGAAGAGAATAAGAGGAAAATTTTCAGAGTATGTTGGTAAAGAGATGAAAACAGATGGAAAAGTGGAGTGTTGGACGTTCGCTAAGAGAACAGGCAGTTTAGACAAAGTAACAGCGGGGAGAACGGAACTGTAGTAGGTGGGTAAATAGATGGGGGCACTGTGAGATTTATTTTGATTGCGTTTATTGTGTCAGTGAAATAGAAAACTAGGCCAAGTGAAAAGAGAGATGGACAGAGAGGTATGGAAAGCTCAGGAGAGGTGAGAAGTTCTGAAGGAGCAACTAGGAAAAAGAAACTGTGATTGGGCAAGAAAAAATGCAGTAGGAATCCTGGGCCACACAGTTGTCACTACAAGTTAGTAAGTATGAATTTAAAGTGAATCTGATGAAGCTGTTTATTTTGGTTCTCCGGCTGTATTCCACTTCCTTGTTGCAGAATCAGGTAAAGATTTGGTTAGTTTTAAGCAGTTGTAAGTTTAGGTGAGTTAGTACGATGAAGCTGGAGTGGTGCTTTGGAGTCAAGGACGTGTACACAGCAGTGAGTGTGATGACTGATCTGAGCTGAGTCTGTAGAGAAGTAAGTATCTGAGCAGGGCGAGGCACCGATACGACTGTAGGATCCATCAGTGCTCGGTAAGCAGTGAGGAGATTGGAGAACTAACAGTCTGAGGAATAGAACAAATGAATTGGGAAAATAAAACATTGGGAAATATCTGAAATTAAAATAACAAATAAATTGCAGCCATGCCGTGGACAAAGTAGGCAAGGAACAGGACGAGCAGAAGACAGGAGGCTGGGGAGCTGAGAGAACAGAGTGCTGGGAAGCTCGGGACCAGAGATTAAAATGGGAAACAAAATTAACAAAGTAATTCCAGAGACACTGACAGTGAAGAAAGAACTAAAATGTCTATGCAATGGGGGGATCACCTGGGATGGGGAAGCTTAGACAGCATGCAACCTGAGGGTGTGTGCTCTAAAGCTGATCAATAAACTGGTCTGGCAGCTGAAGCAAAAACAAACAGGAGGGACTATTAGAGAGGTGTGGTGGTTTGAGGTACTCCCCAAGACAGCTGAATGAGGCAAGTAAGAGTTTAGCAAGAAACAGAGAGTTTATTAATGGTGTGTACAGCAGGCCAGCCCCCATCCTAGTGACTACAGATCCTATGGGAAATACAATCTTTAGATTTCATGCTTAATTGGAAACTACCAACGGCTCCTTAGAAAATACCCTACTGTCTATTCATACTCTGATTGGTCCGGCCAGGTTCTTGATCAATCCTATTTTTAAAACATCCCAGGTCAACTTGACCACATTTTTCTGTCTGTACTGAAAAGTCCTCACGGCGTTGATCAACTTCTTTCTCAGAATAGCCCAACTGCAGAGACTTCATCAGCTCCGGTCCCATAACGGCCTGGATCAGCCTGGCTGCCTCTGCCCTACTCGTATCTAGCTAACTACCTAACAAGGCATACTTTTTTTACAGTTTCTGGCCGGGGCTGGGTTTGAACTCACCACCTCCAGCACATGGGGCTGGTGCCCCACTCCTTTGAGCCACAGGCGCTGCCCTCAACTTTGTCTGAATGTCCAATAACAAAATGAATTTGGGAGAGGGAAGAGTAACTGATGGGAAGCACATTGGGGAAACAGTATCCTTAAAGAGAATCAGGACATTGGTACACGATTGTTTATAGCAGTTCAACTCACAATTGCAAAGATGTGGAAACAACCCAAGTGCCCATCAACTCATGAATGGATTAATAAACTGTGGTCTATGTATATCATGGGATAATATTCAGCCATTAAAACAGATGGAGACTTTAGATCTTTTGTGTTTACCTGAATGAAGTCGAAGAACTTTCTCCTTCATGAAGTATATCAGGAACGGGAAGACAACCATCCCCTGTACTGAACGCTAATTTGAAACCAGCAGATGAACAACTACAGGCCCACTCAGGAGGAAAAACACGGTTAGATACAAGTAACAGGGAGAGGGGAGGGGAATGGGCTCAGTAAGCCCCATCTAACGGGGACAATGGGGGGTATTCGGCACACCCCCGGGGTAAAGGACTCAATGCAACTGGGACTTTCCCAACAAACACAAATAATGTAATCTAATCATATGTACCTTATATTCTGAAATTTAAAAGAAGAGTCAGATTCCAAGGAAAGCAAGAAAGAGAAAGAGCAATCAGAGAACAGTGCAAAGAAGAAACTGTATTTTGAAAGCACGTAAGTTCTAGAAGGACCAGAGGAAGTTTCAGGAGCTGATAAATAGGATTGAATGAGGGAACTCTTAGAACTCACGGAGCCAGCAGGAAGTTAGAGTCCACAGGAGGATGGGCGAGTTTGGAGTATTGGGGCCTCCCCTAATGGAGACAGGGGCTTAAGTGGAGATAATGGTCAGGCTGAGATTAGCCCTCCTGTCCCCAGAGCCGACGGATGTGGCAAGGCTGAGTGGGAGAAGTGGGCCAGGCCGTGTGTTCGTGGTGGACTGAACCCTATTTATCCAGCTGTCCATCTTGCAGGCTTGCAGGTGGACCTGCGGTTTTGACGTTCAGCTTGGCCATGTGACTTACATCCTCCCACCCACAAACACACACAAATCCACCCTCCTTACAGGAAGATTTCCATCTTGCTTTGCTCATCAAACTGCAAGTGGAAAGTGAGCAGAAATGATGTCTGTCCTTTCTCAACCTAACTTGAGTCACCCTTAGTTTCACGTCTGCTACAATACTGCCGGTCTCATGATGTTCTTTTCAGTCAGCTTGTTTGTTCCTCCAAATAAGCTGATCCTGAGTTGGGTGACAGCCACCTATGATGGGCATGTAGCATTAGTAAGACATTAATTGTTGCTGTTTAAGCCTATGAGGTTTTAGAATTGTGTTATTGCGTTATAATTGTCCTGATTGATTCTGTAGTCTTACCATTCATCCAAAGATTTTTCTGATCCATATATGAAAGTTGTAAAACATTGGTTTTATGGCAATCTGTGAACTTTCCATTCAAACCCTATACACAGCGCAATCTATCCCCACCAGGACTTTGAAAATTTTATTTGCTTTAACATTTAAAAGTTCGAGGAACTAACTTTTAATACATGCAGCTACACATCTGTTCTCGTAACCCCGTTTCCACACCAACATCAGATGGTCTATTTGAAATGCATTTCTTTTTTCTTTTTTCTTTTTTTTTTTTTTTTTTTGTAGAGACAGAGTCTCACTTTATTACCCTCAGTAGAGTGCCATGGCATCACACAGCTCACAGCAACCTCCAACTCCTGAGCTTAGGCAATTCTCTTGCCTCAGCCTCCCAAGTAGCTGGGACTACAGGCGCCCGCCACAACGCCCGTATTTTTTTGTTGCAGTTTGGCCAGGGCTGGGTTTGAACCCGCCACCCTCATTATATGGGGCTGGCACCCTACTTACTGAGCCACAGGTGCATCCCTTAAATGCATTTCTGTACACCTCTAATATTATGACAATTTTTCCAACTACAGCTTTCTGTAAAGTCTTTTAACTAACAATCAAGTTATTTTATACAAATTAACTGTACTGTTAGAGCTATTGTAAGAGTAGAGTAAGCATTATTAGTTATCAAAAGTATAAAAAGAAATCTATTCATAAATATTGTGAGTCACTTAGAATGCCACTGGTTTCAAGCAAAACTCAGGAAAGAACTTCCTTGGACTCTGTTACTGCAAGTCTAGAAACAGAACTTGGATCAGGCGTGTCCTTCTTACTCTTTTAAGTTCTTTCTAATGAATTCACAAATATTAAACCTGTATTCTTTATTACTATAGAATAGTTACTATTGATAGTTATATTCTCATACTATTATGATTATCACTGTGAATATGTATATGTCTGTTATTTAACATGCCTTTAGATAGACTGGGGGTCACTAAACTTATTTTCCAACATGCAAATATGGGTCTCTTTCAATGAAATTAGGGTAAAATAGTTAATCTTATTGTAAATTCAGGTCAATTTTTTTTTTTTTTTGCAGTTTTTGATCGGGTCTGGGTTTGAACCCACCACCTCCTGCATATGAGGCCGGCACCCTCCTCCTGTGAGCTACAGGTGCTTCCCAAGTTCAGGTCAATTTTCTTGTTCTTCTCTTTTACTTATATTTTATTATTTAAGAACTTAAAAGCTGAAATGTTTCAAAATTTACAGTACTTTATCAGAGTTAAAAATGAGAAAAATCATAAATGTATTTAAAATCAACTTACTAATAAAGTGATTAATTAATTTGTTTTGAGGTACGTTCTAGGTACTTCTCTTTAATTACTTCTGTTCACTGGTTTGATATCAATGGTTAGAGGAAGACTTTGAATGGTATTTATAACTCTTTTGGCCCATTGCACTATTCTTTGGATTTTAATCCTACTTTTATATTGGTGTTAATCTCAGGAGGAATAAAGAAATAATATAATATTTTTAGAAAACGTAACTCATGAAAAGAGTAATTTTTACATTTGGAGAATGTTTTCAATATTCCACTCAGGAGGACCATCGATATTATTTGGTGACACCCAGGTTAATCCATATTTTATGCCCTTTGGCTCCAAGGAGTAGTGTGTTGCCCTTGGAAACACTGTTTAGTGATCTGGCATTAGTGAAATCCACTTGGCTTGAATTATGGAGTTAGTCTAGCCCCGAAGGTGTGAACTCGTTCAGATTTCTAAAAAGGAATAAGAATAACATCACCCCAAGCCCTCATTTCACACATCATCTCTCAAAATATCTTCGAGTTGTACAGCCTATTTTAAATCACACTGATCAGCACTCTTAACACAAGATTTAGGGTATTCTGTTGTTATTGCTGCTTCTGCTGCTGTTTTGTTTTAATTACTATGATAGGTATTACAGTGCAAATGACGTTTTTATTCTTCTTTATATCCAGTCAAGTCAAGGTAGGCTAGAATGGGAGTTACTGAGAGGGAAGCCTGTTTACTACATGGATACCTTCTCATTTTTCAGACAGACTGAAAGGTCTTCTAATTTTCATTCTCCAGACTGAAGTTCAGTCACATGCTCACCATGCAACAGACCCAATTTACTGTGGTGGATGAGTGAGATTGCAGGTGTTTCACTGTGCCTTTCCTGTCTTGAGACATGTTTATACACATAAATACTTTCCATTATGTTACAGTTGCCTACAGTGGTTGGTACAGTAACAAGCTGTGGGGGTTTGTAGGTCCACCACACTGCCAGGGTGTTCAGGAGGCTGGATCAATTAGGTTTGTACCTACACCCGATGGTGTTTGCACAATGTTGAAATCCCCTACCAATGCATTTCTCAGGATGTATCCCATTGTGAGCAATGCATGGCGGTATCTGTAAAATGAATTTGGCAAAAAAAAATCATCCCTTTCTAAGATATAGAGGCAAGGCACGTGGTACATGAAAGTAATAGTGTATCAATGGCATGTCTGTGGCTGCAAAGAGCCAAAGGGACCCAATGCCTGAGCTGCTGCATTTATTGATTGACTTTCTTCTCCAACTCCTTTACATGGATAATTATCTTGGCTTTCTGGTGTTTACCATTGAGATGAACTGTGAGCATAAGTGTCTAGTTTTCAGTACAGGAATCTGCTGTATAATCGGTCATCCACACAGTTGCCTCCTGGTAGACAAAACACCTGAGCAGAGCAATGACTTGACTACCTGGCCGCGGCTAGATTTCTTTTGTGAGTCAGCCCGAGTGTGAAGTCAAGGGAGGACATCAGTTGATGTGATTTGACACTGTGTGCTCTGAGCCCCTGGGGGGCACGCACGGAGGGAACCAGGAATTGACCAAGAGAAGGAATGAGTGATGGGAAAGGCCAGACACAGGCAATCCTGATCGTCTTTAACTTCTGAATTATATTAGTTTTATTTTAACTTTAATTGCAGAGAAAATACTATTGAGTTTTTTTCAGCCGAATCCATTTCTAACAAGAACTAAGAAAAGAGAAAAACAGACATATGGGAGGAATCATATAGACAGATAAAATAACAATTCAAACACAGGAACATTATTCATTTTCTACAAAAATAGAAATAGAATTGAGCTCATCTTGGCTTAAAAAATATAAATTTTTACTAATTCTTCAAGTACCAGAGAACGGGTTTGTATTTAAAGTGGTAACTTTATAATAGATACTGGACACATATTTTTTTTTGAATAAAATATAGTAGTTGGGATATATATATATTATACACACATACATGTAATTTTCCAATCTGAAACATAAATAAACATGTTCACTTCTTTATTAGGGCTCCTAGAATAAAATGAATCAGAGATAATATACCTAATATGTGTCTGTCATTACCTAAAATACTTTGATGAAATTAAACTTAAAATTTCAATTTTGACTATTCTAACAGAAGCTCAGCATTAACTTTAGAGGAACGTGAAGTTCAATAATATTTACTGAACTCATCAGTTAACTCAGTCAAACAGTTAACAGCCGTGTTCCATAATCCCTGAACCTACTCTTTCCTTGAGGGACCCTGTAGTGATTTTCAGGGCCTTGCCAATTCTCTTTTACATCAGTCTTGACTTATTTATCACTTTAGTGAATTGACATACTATTGGATTGGAAGGATGAGTAAATTCAATTAAAAGGAAACAGTATTTTGCACAGTGGGCACTGGGATGAAAAGACAAACACGCCACAACCCTATAGTTTGTTAGAAACGTTCACCACAGAACCTAGCTAAGAAGAGCCCCATGTTATACTCCTAGATTAAGATTGCTTCAATCCCAATATGGCTTTTTAAAAACAATTTCTTACTCAAATTTGACATTTTGGTTTTAAAGCTCATTTCTCCCCCAGTTTCATAAAATATAGTTAAAGAGGGCGTATACATATTGAGGGCGTATCAGCATACATGTTGATAAATACTATTTGCATTTATATTCTTTATTGTGTTATTTCAAGAAGGAACAAAAACTTGTTAAAACTCATCTCAAAAACTTTGTTAAATAGTTTCCACATAGGGGTGGCGCCTGTGGCTCCAGGAGTAGAGCACCGGCCCCATGTACCGGAGGTGGTGGGTTCAAACCTGGCCTCGGCCAAAAACTGCCAAAAAAAAAAAATAGTTTCCATATAATTAAGAGTTTATTAAAAGAGAAAATTGTACAAATACTCTTTATGGGTGTGTGTTCACCACATGGGAGAAGTTTGTTTTTGTTATTATTGTTACTTTGCCAAAAATTATTTTCAGCATTCTTATGTTTTTGAATTCTTAAGTAATCAATAAAATAGACTAGAAATTGTACAAAAATATATATCATTATTTTGGGGTGTGAAAACATTTTATAAAATTGATTAATGGTACTAAATCATGCTGAAGGAAATAATTTAATATTTTATCTACTGTATTCTTTTTCATAGAAGTTCCAAAAATCAAATTGTATATTTTCTTTACTATAAGAATATTTCCGTATTGGAATTGAAAACTCAATCCAGCAATATCAGAGGTGAACCCCAGAAGGCCCGCTCCCCCTGCACCTGCAGCCACGGGGTGGAGGACCCTTGTTCTCTCTCCTGCTCCCCTGTACCTGCAGCCTTGGGACGGGGGACCCTTCTTCTCTGTCCTGCTTCCCCTGCACCTGCAGCCACGGGACGGGGGACCCTTCTTCTCTCTCCTGTGCAGCGGGAAGCCACGATCCTGTCAAGTTTAATCCTTGACTGTGACCCCCACAGCCTCCTTCTGACCCTTCTGCAGCTCCTCTCCATGTCCTGATAGTCCATTGTGTGACGTTCATCTCAAGGTCAGTAATCAAGTTCTCCTTCCTCTGTAAACTCCCTGTGAACATTCCCTCCACCTTCCTGCTGTACCTTCAATCTCATTTGATAAGCTTTTCACTGTCCACTACCCGTTCTTGATGTAGCCACCTCTAACCTTCTCAATATCTTGTCCTCCATTCATAAATATTTTATCTGTCTAGGTCCCACCCTGTTACCATTCTTGGTGATTTTAATATTCGTGGAAAACGTCCTTCCAATCCCTTAAACATTCGGCTACATGAACTAACTTCCTCCAATGACCTTGCCCTCCATGTACTACCTCAGTCACTCTATTATCATATTAATATTTTCTAAATCAAATTCTCTCCTTCTATATTGACAGCAACTCTTTGATTCAAATGGAAGTTTAAACACATTGACACAAAAGCCTTTCATCTCTATTCATTGTTATCTACAAGGAAAAAGAGTGCCTTTTAACCATCTCTTATCCCCTTCCCATAAATTTAACTCCCTTTTTAGCTGACTTTACTCAATTTTCCATCATTTTAGACTTTCTATTACATACAGCCTGAGCTTTCTTGCTTCTCTATCCTTTATGGTATTTGTTTATGCAAAGCCATCTCTTTAAATCTAATAACTTATCTCATTTGTGTTTCAGTCAGCTGAACTTTTTCCCCAAAGAGTATGTAATCATGTTATTAGTCTCATTTTAAATTAATAATTAATCACCAAAATGGAATCTTAGAGTTTATTCTATTGTCTTCTCTGTGAAATATGAGGCAGGATTTCACATTTTCATATTTTCTTTTCATCCCTAAAAGCTGCAATCTCATTTTCCATCCTCAGTAGGAGCTGATGCTATTTCATTTTTACTTCACAAAGAAAATTGGTATGTTTTCTTCCGCTAGCTTTCACTAGCTCTTCCTACTATAATCTACTTAACAATATCCACTGGGGCTCATGTACTGTGACTTGTGTCCTGTTACCGGGGATATAATCACTCCCTCTGCTCCTGATTCTTCATCACATACTCAAGGACATCATCAATATTTCCCTCTTTATTGAATCATCTCCATCAGCAACAAATATATACTATTTCTCACAGCAATAGAATGGCAAAAAAATTATTTTGAATCCATTTACCCTTCAGTGATCACTATTTATCTCTTTCAATTTATAGCAACACTCCTTAAGAAACTGTATTTATACTCATTGTTTTCCATTTGTCTCCTCCATGCTCTTTTGAAGCCCTTTTAGTAAAGTAGATTCTCATGTCTTGCCTCAACCATTAAAATAGCATTTTATAGAGTTGCTTATTCTTTAGACTCTTCTCCCAAACCCATTTATCCGTTTTCTACATAGATGTCTTCTCCTCTTCAACAGCTCATCATTCCTACCAGCTGTATGGAAATTTTGCCCCATTCTACATGCACCAGGATTACTCACAGATTTCCATCTATGGTCAGGTTAATGAGTAGAACTGAAAACATTTTTCCTTCCTTTCTAAATTTTGGCATCTCACCAAACCTTCAAGACCTTGTCTGTGAGAAATTTCCAATTTTCAGAAATGAAATTAATCATTGCAAACTCAAAATATTTTAGCACCCTTAATTGTGTAATAATTCACGCGAATATATGTGTTTTCTTTAATACACAGAGAGTTTCTTGAACATAGAGCCATTGTATTATTAACTTTGAATTTATAACTATCTATCTAGAGTCTTCAATTGAGATCTGGTTCACTTATGCAGTAAACATATGTTTTGGATGGAATTTCATATTGAGTGAATGAGATGGCACATTTTCTAGTATGTTCTTTGTTTTCTATAGCTTCTTAGGGAGAACCTAGACATATAAAATATGATTATTAACTTCACTTCTAGACATATATGTTAACCTAAAGTCCAATCAAACAAATGAGTTCACTGTGACATATTAAACATGGTGACATATTTATTATTATTTCTCCAAACTGTTAGGTTAAAAGGAAATGAATGTGTCTTTTTGACTTTGTCATCCTCAGGCCAAATTGGAATCATTTTTTGTTAATGTAAGATGTTTTTCAATTTTAACATTAAAAATTTTTCAGTTTAAAAGATTATCTCTTCTTAGTTGCTTTAACACACACACATAAATATAATTCTTGTGTCCTAGCAAAAGATTATCATTGATACGGGACATGTGGCACCAAGACCAGCCACCTTAGCCCTGGCAGTGTTGGTGCAACAGCAGCTGGCAGCAGAACCAGCAGGCTGCAGGGTAGGCAGGGGGGCCCTAGGAGGCTCCAGTATCCAGAGGGGCCAGATCCCTGGGTGGGGGGAGACACTGGTGCCTTGGTGTCTCCTTCCCTGTGCACTTCTGGCTGCTCACCACTCCCCAGCTTTGGTGTCTTCTTTACCTGCAGGAAGGGGAAAACCCCACCTTTTCTAGGTCTGGTGACTTTCATGGCCCTGTCAATTTCATGTAAGTCTCTAAGGCCTGAGAGTTGGGGCCCCTGCTGCTAAATGGAAGGCTGGCTGTAACTTCCTGAAAGTAAAAAGACCTACTTCCTAAAAGTAAACATTGACTTTCAGCAAAACAACTCCATACTATTATATGTACTCCTGAGCAGAGAGCCAGGAGACAGACTTCCGAGAGGAAGCAAGAGAGCTTATTCCCCACCTGGGTTGTCTCTGCCAGGAGCTTTAGTTTTTGTATTCTTTGTGAATAAATCCTGTCTTACCACTGATCTATGGTCCATGGATTCATTGTTCAAATGGCTGAGACTAAGAACCTGAAACTTTGATATCACCATCACCCAAATAGTGTTCACAAAACCCATTAGGTAGACTTTTGTCTCTCCACTCCTTGATTTCCGCTGCTTGATTTCCAGTGAGTTCTTAAGGAGCATAGATTTATTATTAGAATTGACCTCATGGAAACAAAATAGACAAGCAAAAACAACAGAAGCATTGGCTTGTGCATCTATAGATGCTGGGTAGACTGGAGACGGTTAGCAAAAGCTACCAGCTGTGACTGACTCTGATCAAAATAAAAGACCAAATGGCTCTGCTCAGGAAATCAACTCCAGGAAAACTGTTTTAATTTCCTAATGAAATAAATGTAGGGGGAGGGTGCCAAAAATGTATACACATTTTAAGAGATCTCGTTTGAAGTAAAATTGATCATTTCCCAAAAGTGTACAAATTGCGGGTGAAATGGATGTGTTAAGCACATCCAGGTACACTTGACCAGTAGCAGTACTTTCAATTTGACTTCAAAATATAATACACAGGTAAAACCTCTTGAAATGTGTATATATTTTTGGCACCCCCCCCACATATATATATCTAAAGAATAATTTTAAACAAAAAAAGCAGGGATAACTGAATTAATGACTAGATATCAGCTTGAACTATAAGCATCTCAAATGTACTAAACATCTTAATAATTCCTAATCTGAAATATAGCTGAAGTGAAATGACTTCTTAAAAATATGAAGGACCTTCTAAGATAAGTCATTTATTTTTCATGGACGGTTGGTGCCAAAACATAAATACTGAGATCATCGCGACCTGCCCAGGGCCTTTGTTCTGCATGCCTATGCATGAGTTCCTATCACAGGACTGGGAATTTGCCAAGCCTCATATAAAACTGTAATGACTTTTAGGCCACTCAGGCCGTTTCATCTACTCAAAAATGAAATTAGGCTTCTTTTTATAGGTCTGAAGCCACCTAAATTTGACCTCTATCTAGCACTTCTTTATCCATCAAAATTATCAATACTGGGAGTAGGGGCAGAAAGTTTAGAGTCAGTCACCAGAACATATCATATGTCAGGTCTTTTATCAAAGTTTCTCAGATAAATTGGTTTCGCAAATGCATTTAGAGAGAAATAATTAACTTTGAGGGTCACAAAGAGAAGAGAATATATATGCAGGCAACACAAGATTCTTTCCCTGTCATTCATTTTTCCCGCTTTTTGTTCACTTACTATACACGGAGATAGGGTCTTTCATAAGACAAAGAGAGATATTCTGTTTAACTAATTAATCGAAGTTATACTCTGAGAATTTACAAGATTAGCTAGGAAAATATGAACATTTTCTTGCAGGTGTTTTCACTCTGAAGACAGTGATGTCCTCCGAGTCTAAATGCATGCGTCTAAGTGACTTAAAGGTACAGCGTTGCCTTCAAAGGAAGTCCTGTGAGAGGACAGTGAACATAGAAATAGAAAGTGGGTTTTCTAGAAAAACAGGGTCTTGACAGACTGGAGAGATAGAGGAAAATTAATTGGAGTAGAGCTAAAGTAATTTTCATATGCATTTGCTGGGAAAAGTAAAGAAATGCTTTACACATGGGACTTTGGGTGTCCCTTTGGGTATGAGCAGCTAATAAGAATTATACTCTTGCTGTGTACTTAATGTTTCTTCCCAGACCAGATAGACACGAGTCAATGTTTATGTTACACTGAACATGACAGCGTCGGCTTTGTCCTTTTTCTTCAAATTGACAGATAAGAAGTGGGGAGACCCTCGATCTTTGGAAGGGCGTCTTTCTGAACTTTGGAGGATTTTGAGCAGTGTCAGTGATACAGTTCTTAGTTCTTCTCTTCCTTTTCATCTCTAATTTATTTTGTCCTAAAATGAAGCATAGGATAGCAGAGACAAAAGGCAAGCAACAAGCCCTCATGACATCAGTGCCAGGGGACCTCGGTGAACCCCCAATGGATGTCATTGCTGCCAGGGGACCTTGGTGAACCCTCAGGAAGTCACCTGCCTAGACACCCCCTTGGCGTCCTGGGCCCCTCCAGAGTTGCAACAGTCTTTCTCGACACCAAACAGGCATAAATTAAATGTGAAAAAGCAATTTAGGACAGAAAGAAAACATGGTTAATTATTGTTATTGGGAGAAAATAATAAAATCTTGATAATTCTACTATAACCTTCCCAAACAGCCTAACTTAAGACTGCTAAATTAGACCAATTGCCTGGGCTGCTCATTATTTCACTTTTGTTGGATATACCGATCAAGTTGACTAAATAATCTCCAGTACGTTTTGTTATGTGCAGACAATGTCTGAGTTTCAGACTGCCTTTAGCGCGACATCAAGGACTTACTAAACTATCGTCTTGAGTCCTTCCCTTACTGCTAGTAGTACATTTGTATAAAGACACGTGCAGTCCAAGTCTCTTTTCTAAGTTTGTGAAGCATTTTGCTTTTCTGGAACTCTTCTTGTTCCTTATATCCAATGCTACATTCCAATCACTTCTCTGCCTTCCCACCAGTACATACAAATTAAAGAAAGACTCATTCTCCATCTGTGCTATCAGTTAACACACTTACCTACATCTCTCTTTCAAGTAGCAGCAGGAGGAACACAAGCAATACAAACCCCCCAAACATATCCTGGATTAGCAAAGACAGCAGCACGCAGGACCCATGGTGGACTGGGATTTTTGTTATTACGAAGTCACTGACAATGCATGACAATTAACAGACATTTTACTAAAGGAGGCATCCTGGAGTACAACCAATATTGGCAGGAGCCCAGCATTTCGGGGTGTCTGGCAGAGAGGGAGACTATGCATCACAGGCGATGACACACTCACTGGTCTTTTGCTTTGTACCAAATACTAAGCTAAATGCTATAGATAGTCACGTTTATTTCTAATTTTAAAAAAGAATGACGTCAGTATCATTTTACTAATACTGCATATGAGGAATCTACAGTTTAAGAAAACCAAGTAACTCAGAATAAATCTCACAGCTACTGTGTAAAACCTGGAGATATCTAACCCCCAGTTTCCCGCCAGGCTGAGCAAGTGTGAACATCACTTCCCTTCTCTTCAGCGGGCGTCCCACTTGCCACTCTAATGACCTTTCTATGTTTTCAGAAGAATTACAATCACATTTGACCCAGCGATGGGCACTAATTTACTTAATGTAATTAGTGTAATCTCAGCTGTGTTTGTTACTTAATTCTGAATAACAAACATGTCACCCAAAAGTAAGTGGCTTAAAACCATAGGCAGTTCATTTCTTTGTGTCTTATGATTCTGCAGGTGGACTGGCCTCAGCTGGGACTTGGGCACAGCTTGCTCTTTCTCTTCCTCTTTCTCTCTGTTCACCTCTCCATGTGATTGCTTTGTGGTTTCTCCAGCAGGGTCCTCGGAGTCCAAAGACAAAAATGTGAAGACTTGTGAAATAAGATGAGTTTGGATCATTTTTCAAGATTAGCTGCCTCACCACCCACCACCTGATTATAGGAACTGGTTTAGAAAAGACATGAAATTTTGCTTGGATGAAAAGGAGCAAAGCCCCCAAATATTCAATCATTTGCAAGGGATAGTTTTCTCCTGCTAATTATACACAAGACAGACTGTGCCTTCAGTGTCTTCCAGTAATTATCCTGCAACCTTGACAGAAGCCATGCTTAGGATGAAGATGATAACACAGAGGACAGAGAAGAAGTTGGGAAGAAACAGGCCCTCAGTGTCCTGAGCTTCTCAGCTTCTGTGGGAACTTGTCAGTTGTAGGAATTAATACATTTCTTTATTTCCAAAGTCATTTAAAGTAGAATTTCCCGTGGCCTACAGCAACAGCAATAATAAAACACAATAATTGATATGGTGAGTTAAAATTGTTCATCACTTGTATTAAAAGAGCTTGAGAAACCTTTCTGCACATTATATAATTTAGAGAAAAGAAAAAAATAGTCGTTTAAAACGTTGAAAATTGTTTATACAACACACAGCCCCTGTAAGGACTATACTACCCAATGAAAATGTCTACATAGATGGCTTTGTTGAAGTTCCTGGGACACTAATCTTTATCGAAACTGAGACAACTCCAGTGAATGTCCTTTGTAACAAGACAGTATTTTGTCAATAACCAGACAATTCTGAAAAGTAGATTAAACCTATTGTCTTCGTACATAAAGCAGACTGACTCAAGTGGATTATAACTACATTATAAATACTGGTGCTGCATTGAAATGTAAGAGTTGACTGGATGAGGCAACTGAAGCCGCAGCTGATGGGACCGTCTGGTCAGTTCTGTGGCAGTGCAGGTTGCTACCCTGTTCCACCCCAGAAGGAGGAAGCAGAGGTTTCCTTTGCTACACATTGGCTATTAAAATAATGATAGCCTGTTATCTCCACTGCAAGAATGCAACACTCTGCCTGCAGTGGATAGAACCTGTGAACTTCAACTCATTAACTAGAGGTTGTCTTCTTTGTTTTCCAAAGGATGTCTAAAGGTCAGCAATGCAGCCTGTTGGGTTTTATTTATATCTTGTATAAAATATGTCCTTGTGTCCTTGTGAACATGCCCTCTCCTTTAAAGGACATTTTTCCAATCTCACTTATAAATAAAATTTAGAATAATACAATATGTTTTTCTGCCTTAAAGGTATGGAAAATAAAGTTCATAAGCAAAATATATTTGTAGGATATCCCCAAACAGATAAGTTTTTAAAACACATATTGATTAAATACTTACTGTGTTCCGTGATGGAAGCTGTACAAAGTTGTACAGCTATAGCAATGGACCAGCAGACATGGCTCCTCTCCTCATGAGTCTTACCATTCAGGGAAGGAGATGTGTATTAACATGCGATTATAATAATGAACATAACATTCAATCTGTAATAATTTTTATGATTTTAAATCAAAGGTGGTTATGAGAATATAAGATAGTGACATCATTTAGATCAAGAAAAATCAAGACTTTTTTGAGGATGTGGCATTTACAGTGAAAACTGCATGATCAAGGTAAATTTAATGACCCAGGTAGTTATAATAAGAATATTCCATGTTCAGGACCTAAATAAGTAAAGACAAGAAAGGTCTGAAAGAAAGCAGCATATCAGTGGGAGAGACCAGTGTGGCTCAAACTGAGGTGGTAGAATGAGGCAGCAAGTGCTTCATGCAGGGCACTGAAGGTCAAGTTCACAACTATGCACTTCCACATGCTGCTGAAAAACTGCAGAACATGCCTTCTGGAGCACATGAGCATTCTCTAAGACTGATCATATCTGAGGCCACAAAACAAGCCTCAACAAATTCAAATACATCAAAATCATATCAGGTATCACACACACCATGGAGTAATACCCAGCCACAAAAAAGAAATGAATTAATGTCTTTTGCAGCAATTTGGATAGAACTGGGGACCATTATCTTAAGTAAAGTGTCTCAAGAATGGAAAAATAAACAGAATATATACTTTCTAATAATTTGGAAGTAATCAATGGGCACACATCTTCATGGAAAATGTTAAAATTATTGAAAATTAATAAGGGGGTGGATATAGTATGAAAAGGGGTGAAAAGCTACCTAAAGGGTACAATGCACCCTATTTGAATAATGGACATAATTTTAGCCTTGAGTAATGAATTATTAAAGATACCCATGTAACCAAAAGGAAGAGAACACAATTAAGTATTATACAGATAAAAGAAAAACCTTTTAGTGTATTTCCTAATTAATGCTTAAATAAAACCAGAAAAAGAAGACAAAGTAATTCGTTTAATAATTTAATTGGTCTAATATAGATTCTTAGTATTATAAAAATCCTCATTTTCCTTTGTAATATTCATAGACTAATATCATTACATTATGAAAAATATCCCCTGGTTTTAGTGATACTTTTTTATCATAGATAAATGAAGTATAGAAGGTAATTATACATGTTAAAATGATGTTCAATTCCTAACAGCTAATTGTTTTAGCTGTTCTTTCAATATTCTATTTATGGAAATTTACATGACATAAAAGCAGGAAAGTATTAATTTCTTTGCTTTCTTCCAGTTTCTTTCAGGAAACTGTGAGTACAGATGTAGCACTTAGATGCTACAATGCACAGGAGAAAAGACAGGGAAAAGAGAAAGCAGAGAGGAGGTTACCAAGGAGAAGAGAGTGGAAGTGAGGAAAGGGAAGGGGAGAGAGACAGCATAGTAACACTTTGGGCATAGTCTAAGAAAAATGCTATAGTCACACCAGAATTCCATCAAACCTTCAAAGAAGAGCTTATAACCACACTGCAGAAATTATTCCAAAAAATTGAGAAGGAAAGAATCTTCCCCAACATGTTCCATGAAGCAAAAATCCCCTTGATAACAAAACCAGGGAAAAGCCCAACTAAAAAGGAGAATTTGATACCAATCTCCCTAATAAATATAGATGCAAAAATTCTCAGTAAAATCCTAGCCAAAAGATTACAGCTACACATTAAAAAATATCATTTATCACGATCAAGTAGGATTCATCCCAGGGATGCAAGGCTGGTTTAACATATGCAAATCCATAAACATAATCCGCCATATCCACAGAAGCAAAAACAAAGACCATATGATCCTTTCAATAGATGCAGAAAAAGCATTTGACAAAATTCAGCATCCTTTTCTAATAAGAACACTTAAGAATATAGACATAGGTGGCACATTTCTTAAACTGATCTAAGCATCTACAACAAACCTACAGCTACTATTATAATGGAGTAAAATTAAAAGCCTTTCCACTTAGAACTGGAACCAGTCAAGGTTGTTCTCTATCGCCACTACTATACAACATAGTGCCGGAAGTTCTAGCAGATACAACCAGGCAAGGGAAGGAAATGAAGGGCATCCAAACTGGGGCAGAAGACGCCAAACACTCTTTCTTTTCTGACGATATGATCTTAGACTTAGAGAAGCCCAAAGACGCAACCATAAGACTCCTAGAAGTGATAAAAAAAATACAGCAATGTCTCAGGATATAAAATCAAGGTCCACAAATCAGTAAGTAGCCTTTTTATATGCCAATAACAGCCAAGATGAGAGGCTAATCAAGGACATAATTCCCTTCACAGTAGCTTCAAAAAAGAAAAAAAAAAAAAAAGAGAGAGAGAGCACGAAACCTAGGAATATACCTAGCAAAAGAGGTGAAGTAACTCTACTAAGAAAATTACCAAACCCTAAGAAAAGAAATAGCAATAGATACTAACAAATGGAAGAACATATTATTCTCATGGCTGGGAAGAATCAGCATTCTTAAAATGTTTCTACTTCCCAAAGCAATCTATAGATTCAACACAATTCCCATTAAAATACCAACATCATACTTGCAAGATTTGGAAAAAATAATTATTCGTTTGTATGGAACCAGAAAAAAACTCACATAGCCAAGGCAATTTTTAGTAATAGAAACAAAGCTGAGGGCATCACTCTACCAGACTTTACATTATACTACAAGGCCATAGTGGTCAAAACAGCATGATACTGGCACAAAAATAGAGAGACATTTGGAATCGAATAGGAAACCAGGAAATGAAACTAACATCTTACAGCCACCTAAGCTTTGATAAACCAAACAGGAACATACACTGGGGGAAAGACTCCCTATTCACTAAATGGTGCTGGGAGAACTGTAAAAGACTGAAACTTGACCTGTACTTTTCACCATTTATAAAAATTGACTCAAGATGGCTAAAAGATTTAAATCTAAGTTACGAAACAATAAAAATCCTCAAAGAAAGTGTGAGGAACTTGACCATATCGACCAGGGAAAGACTTTATGAAGAAGACTTCCATGGTAATTGCAACAACAACAACAACAAAAATAAATAAATGGAACTTAATTTTTAAACTGAAAAGCTTCTGTACAACTAAGAAAACAACAACCAAAGCAAATAAACAACCTTCAGAATGGGAAAAGATATTTGCATATTATGAATTGGACAAAAGCTTGATCACTCAGATCTATAGAGAAGTCAAATTAAGTAACCAAAAAAGAGCCAACAATCCATACATCACTGTGCAAGAAACATGAATAGAAACTTCTCTAAGGAAGACAGATATATGGCTAACACCTATATGAAAAGAAAAGCTCATTGTCCCTAATTATCAGAGAAATGCAAATCACCTAAAAGATTTCACCTAACCCCAGGGAGAATGGCCCACATCACAAAGTCTCAAAGCGGCAAGGTCTGGTGTGGATGTGGAGAGAGGGAAACACTTTTCCACTGTTGATGGGGCTGCAAACTAATACAGCCTCTTTGGAAGGAAATATGGAAAATCCTCAAAAATCTCAAATTAGATCTCCCATTTGACTCCTCAATCCCACCAGTAGGCATCTTCCCAGAAGAAAAAAAATTATTTTACCATAAGGACATTTGCACTAGATTGTTTAATGCAGCTCATTGTACAATGGCCAGGATATGGAAACAACTTAAACGCCCCTCAACTCAGGAATGGATTAACAAATTGTAGTACATGAACACCATGAAATACTATTCAGTTATAAAAATGATGATGATTTCACCTCTTTCGTAATATCCTGGGTGGAGTTGAAACACATTCTTCTTAATAAAGTGTCACAAAAATGAAAAACCAAATACCCAAAGTACTCAATACTACTATGAAGCCAGTAGACGCTTCAATGCATGCCCACATAGGAGAAAAACTCGTTTCAATTCAAGTTTGGGGGAGGGTTCATGAGGGAGGGGATGGGTGTGAGGGTGATCTTCCTGAATGGGCATGAGGTTGGGGGATTTGCACACCTTTTGTGCGTGGGACATAACCACAAGACAAATTTTAACTAACAAAATCAAATATTTTGGCCTGGTTGCCTATGCCCCCACGTTAATCTGAAATAAGTTGACTTAAAAATAAAAATAAAATGTTATAGTGAAAGGTATAATTCTGAAATAATCATTCTCCTCAAGAACCAACCAGCCTACTTATCTCTTTTCTTCTCTCTCCCACATTCATGTATTGAAATGTTCCATCCTCACAGCAGTGTATCCAGCCCCGGAACTAGGTGGAACTGTGTGAGTAGAGCTATCATCCTAATGGAAGTTCTCTAAATGTCCAAGTTAAGAGTCTTCTTTGGACACCCCCTTCTGAGTGTAGAACAGTTACTGTTAATGAAGCTGCTGAGCGTTTCGTGAAATAGAATCACTTCTCTCACTTTCAAACCTCCTGGATTTTATATAGGTTGGCAAGGAATTTGAAACTTAGATGCAGTGCCAATTTTTAATTGAAGATTATGTGTGCATCTGACAACCTGACACAAAGTAAACAAATGCAAATATTTTTACTAAAGAACAGCACCACTGTTGAGTTCACATGGATGTTATGTCTCAAATATCTATTTCCATTGTCCGGACTAATAGGTGGAGAGTAGTTTTGTGTTCATTATTTCTATTAATTCCATGCAGGCAATTAGGAAAAGTTTAAATTATGAATTCTCATTTATCTGTATGGGAAACATCCTCTCTTTGAGGTAATATGAAGTAATAAATCTTCCAAAGTTAGATTTATCTTACTTTCAAGGATATTGAGAATGTTTTGAAATGCTGTTTCATTTCAAAACCATCTGCTTAATGTCTGACATATGAAGACCATGGAAAATACTAGATACTAGATAAATAAAATAGTTGAATGGGAGAGAAAATTAAATACACTAACATTTAAGAATAATGACTGCTGAGATAGGATAAACTCTTGATGTAATGAGGACATGCTGTGTATCTGAGGCCCCTTAATCTAGGTTTCAGGGTTATGGAGGGCTTCCAGGAGGAGGCAGAAGCATCGTGAGAACTCCAACATGGCTGCCACTTGAGTCTTCAGTTGGTGGGGTCAGGTGGGGGTTGAGACGTTGAGCGATGAAGTTTGAAATTTGGGTATGGGCTGGTCTATAAATAACAGTATTTGGAACCGTAAGGAGTTTGGAATTTTTCCTGAATGCTATTCCAGCCACTGAAAGAATTTTGGCAGGGAAAAGAAGTGTCTAAATTTATATTTTAGGTAAATTTATACATCATATCTTTGGACTATATTTTGAATAACTGAAATTAGAAGGAAGTAAATCAGGAAATGATACATGTTTAATAAGTCAAGCTACATAAAACCCATATAAATCAACAGATGTAAATAATTGATTGAGGGTAGAGAGTAGAGTGTGGGGAGCTAAGAATAACACTTGGGTTCCCAGTTTGGACAACTGACAGAGAGCAGTGCCGGTGACTAAGATGTATAATGGATGCACGAGGGTTAGTACTTTGGGGGGAAGTCTTTTGAAAGCTATATATGTGTTATTTTGACTGTTCACTGTCCATGCTAAGTACATTTAAGTTAGGTAGAATATGATTCCTTAACTGGACATACGGACTTTGTAATCTACTGTAACAAGATTTTTGAAGATGATGTTTTAGGTCTCTGTGTATTAATGTCAAATTAGATGCTTGCTCCAATAGTCCACAAAATGTCTGAGAGCATTCCCCTTTTTCTCTAATGCATAAGCACTTAAGTAAGTGGTATATGCTTATTTAAAGAAGAACTACATGAATTGTGATAGCAGAGTACGTCATCTCTTTGGGTGTAGAAATTGAGCAAGAAATTTTGACTTAATTCTGTTACCTTCCTTTAACCACCTGAATATATATATTTTTTAATTCTGTCAATTGTGGCTATAGGTGTTAGTAGATACCCTTTTTGGCAGCCTTTAAGGGTATTATAGTTTATTAACCATCTTCACAAGTCCTTGTGGATAAAATTCCACCTACTACCCCCCTAACTTCATGGGCCATTGTGCTGATTGAAGGCTACTCACTTCTGTCTGCTAAGGATCTATTACTCCAAGATCAGATCATCCCTGCATCTAGTAAAGGGATGTATAGTAACCACCTCTCCTGTCATATAGAGAGAAGCCACACTGAATTTTCCAGTACACAAGGTTTCAGTTGAACCACCAACCTCACATAGCATATACATTTCTTTCTTCCCACTTTCTTCAGCCTTTATATTTCTATTTTATTTTTCTATTTGTCAAAGCAACTCAGAAAATTCCTCATTGTTAATTAAGCACCATATTTTAATATTAGTATCTCAGAACCACGCTGACAATGACTTTGCTCAAAACACTACTAAAGTATTGCATGTCCTGAGAAAGAACCTTCCAAAGTGAATAGATTCTTTTTTATCCAACCTTAAACATTTGTTCCCTTGAAGAAGCATCCCCCAAATCACACCCCCAGAGTATTTCTCTAACTCCTGCTAGTGAACGCCAGCTAATCATTGCAATCTTTTCAATGTGTAGTCTCTGTTTTCTTCCTAGGACCTAGACTTGTCCAGATGCTGAGATATTTACCTCAACTATGTAGCTGGGAGAAGTGGTGAGGATAGTCCCTGAGGGGGAAGAGACGTGTTGCCTTGAATGAAGAGTGTTTCTGCAGAAGAATTGGAATAAAACTAGATAATTGCATTTATTACAAAGTAGTACTTTTCCAAAAGAATTATAATTTGAGGTTCCACTATTCTATTTTTTCTGTATATAATAAGTTGGTAGATATTAGTGTACTTGCTATTGACATCTGAAGGTCATCTTGACATTACTCTTGCTGTTGTTGAACATGGCGTACCACCTGACCTTAAGTTTAACACTGAATTATAATAAAGGTCATATTTTTCCAAACACTTTTCTAATTATGAAAATTGCATGGATATTTAAGTTTGCTCAAAATAGATTTTTGATAAAATGTCTTATTTCAGAATCTTTGGGGATATATCCAAGCAACTTTATATTTTCAATAATAATTAAAAACAAAATAGCAACAAACCTTTAATTTACCATTGCTACTATCTTTTTATTTCTTTGGTTATAGTTCTGACTCAAGTAAAGAATAAAGAAATATTTAACACCAATCATCTCAGGCTCTTGGGAAGTGCTGTCAATATCCACTTTCTTCAGTAAGTACACTGCAAAAAAATTCCTGCAGGCTCAGACCCATAGCTCAGTGACCAGGACTCTGGCCACATACACCAATGCTGGAAGGTTTGAGCCAGATCAGGCCTGCTAAGCAACAATGGCAACTACAACCAAAAAATAGCCGGGTGTCATGGTGGGCATCTGTAGTCCCAGCTACCTGGGAGGCTGAGGAAGAGTAGCTTAAGCCCAAGAGTTTGAGGTTGCTGTGAGCTGTAATGCCATGGCACTCTACCCAGTACAACATAATGAGACTCTGTCTCCAAAAAATAAATAAATAAATAAATAAATAAATAATCCTGCTGTTTTATTTTGTTCACCATCCAGACTTAATTATAAAAATGACTAATAAAATTTGATATTTACCAGTTAACGTTTGAGGGAGCAGAGTCTGATAAAGCCGTTCATGGTCAGAGTCTTGGTTCATGGCTGTCACATTGACTCTTTCTCTCTCTGCCTGGCCCCAAATGCACTCCACGTCAGGCTTCTGCTGCATCCACTTTCCCAGTCACATCAGGTAAATTACGTGCATTCAATGGTCTTAAATTGAAGAAGAAAAGCAAAATTCTTCTCAAATTTCTTCATGATCACGTAGGAGAGACTAAAATTACTTTGTCAGTGTAACAACAAGAACACAGAAGAAATATGTAAAAAAAAAAAAAAAGTTTCTGTCATTGGAAAACGGTTAGCTCAGAACTGAACTCTGGGAAAAGGAAAATGACTAGTGTAAATCCCATGGTCATTCTAGTTTACTGTCTGGAGACTGTCCAGGTTTTAGTGCAGGGCTGGGGACCACAAACATTGTGTGGCGGTCTTGCTGATATTGAAACAGATACGGCAGCTCAGAAAGGTGGAGGACCTGGAGTCTAGAAGATAGCAGAGCAGTCTCGGAAAATCTGAAGATGAAGCTCCTCACATCTTTGTAAAGTTGATCTACACACGCGTGGAATGAAAACTCCAAAAGAGTATTAATGGTCACCAGGAAGTAGCAAAGAGTTCCCAAAATATCAAGGGCTGGAAATAGTTTATGTTTCCATTACCCAGAATGGAAAGACCTCAAAATACAGAGAACAGAAGGAACAGTCCTCAAGAGGGTTTGGCCTGCATAGTGGTGGATTGAGGCTAAAATCTCCTTTTGTTTCTGTTTAGAAAGTTTAAAAGTTTGACTCAAAATAGTAAACCTCATTATGTGTGGCTTAACTGTGTGACCGGATAAAAGCAAACAGCTTTCAAGGGAATTCAAGAAAACTCAACACACAATGAACAAAATGTATAATGCTCAGGATTAAATGAAAAATATCCAGGCACTTCAGAAAACAGAAAACATAGACCATAAATAAGAGAGAAACTAATCAACAAAAAAGACCCAGAAACACAGGGAAAATGAAATAGTAATAAGGGGCTTTAACAACCATCATAAATATGCGTCATACACTTAAGACCATAGAATAAAACATGACCAGGAAGAGGTGAAAATATACAGGGTGTCCATAATGAGCACCCCCTTTATTTATTTTGGAAATAAAACAACATTTGCAATAAAAATATACTAAATTAATCCATCACAAATGAGAAAGAAAGCAACAAATCCTATACTGCTGATGGGTCAAAGAAAATAATTGTAAAAGAAAGTAGAAAACATTTTATAAGAATAGTAACATAATGTAACATATTACCATTTGGGGGGTAGAACCAAAACAGTACTTTGCAATGGGAATACACATGTCCTAGTAAATTATGTACATATTCGGGGAGGGAAAGATAAAAGTTTTTAACATAAGTGAGGAGGATTAATTACACAATAGTTCTGAGATAATTATTCTTAGCTGCAAGGATCAAAAATATGGGTGCCGTCAGTTTAAGGACCTACATACGTATTTTCTGTGTAAGTTTGCAGTTTTACCGTCATTCATGCTAGTTTTTATTCTTATGTGTAAATCAGGTATTTATGTAGGAGAACCCTCTTTTCAGGACCCCGCTACGTTCTCTGTGTCAAGGTGTTTTTAACACAAGTGACTCAGATTTGAGTCTGATAACTTTCACAGAGACAAGGCAGGTTGATGGATTGTGAAGCCACTTCAACCTGAGGAACAATGAGTGAAAGAGAGCTCTGGGTCTGATGCAGGAGCTCCTCTTCTTCTGCCAGTATTTATGAAACTGCGGGAGGCCAACTGGTATCAAGAATGAACGCAGAATAATACTACAGATTATAGAGACATCAAAGTATTATAAAACGTGATCATGAACAAATTTAGATCAAATATTCAAAAATTCATATGCAATGGAACAAGTTATAGATAGGCAAAGACTACCAAACTTCATTTAAGAAAAGGTACGTGTATTAAATTATGTTTATTAAAGGCATTGGAGTTTTAGGTAAAACCTTCTGAAAATGAAAAGCTGAGGTTTACATTGTTTTGCTAGTGTATCAACCTAATATTTAGTTTAAAAAAATACAATTCTATACAAAAACCTCTAGAAAACATAAGAGAGCAAGACTCTTCCCTAGTCACTTAATGAAGCCAATAACAAAATCAAACCTAATAAAGGCATCAACAGCTAGACACCAAAAATGCAGCAGACCAGCCTCCTTCATGGTCAAAGATGTAATAATTCCTAACGGAGTTTTACCAAGTAACCCGGTATGATTAGTAAGCCATCATATCATGGCTTTGTTTCCTGGAATGACAAGTTGTTTAAGTACTTCAAAACTAAATGCATATACTCCAACACAGCAAAATGAAACAGAAAAATTATGATAGTATCGTCATATGCAGAGAATTCATGTGATAAAATTTAGTAATTTTAATGGTGAATAAGGCAAGAGGAAAATATTAGGAACTTTTAGTTTTGTTTAATCAGATTTCTCAAATCTAACCTTACCTCCAGTAAAGACAGTGCTGGTCAGTGCCCCACCTGCCCTTCTGTGGACATTTTTAAATGGCTTCATAATGTGTAGTAGGAAGCAAATCATGAAATGTTTCGGTCAGGACAGACCAAATTATGCTACGGCAATTCTCAAACTCAAAATGTCATTGACTTAAAATGGCAATCCTCAATTCTTACTCAACTTATACGTCCATCGTGAGCCATTGTTGAAGTCCCTGATGATTATATTTGCTTAGGAAACAAAACTGATGGAATAGCTTACAATTTAAATACTAACTATAATCATGCTGGAGAAAAAGAAGGCACTCTGGAGGAAGCGTTGAAACTGAACGTGGTCACATAAATAACTCTTCATCACATTTGCTGGTTCAGAGCTAGCCACACGTCCCCACCCCAAGACCAGCAGGCGAGGGTGGAAATCTCTGGAGGGAAGGTATCTGAAAATTTACTGACTACTCTCATGGCTGTGTTATTTTGCTCTCCCAGATGACCAGTTCAACATATTCAGTTATTATCTAAAACAACAGAACTTACCACATAATTCGTTTTCAAAAGTTATAATTATCAATTGGTAAATGCATAGAAAACAAATAGTATTTTGGGTTATATTTATTATTTTGAAATATTCCAATTTATTCCAAGTTTAGTATCTCATTCCTAATGATATACTTACATTGATTTTAAAAAGTGCCATCTCGCAATTGATACAGTATTTTAAATTATACAAATAAGTATTTATAACTTCATGAATTTCATAAGAGGAGAAACTAGGAACTAAATTAGTATAAGTTAATAATGCTGATATTTTAATTTTATGTTAAATAGTTAATATTCATACATATGTACATGTATATATACATATACTATACATGTTAGCAAAATTAGTTTCTTTTGAACTTTTTCCATAATCTATTTTAAATGATCATAACACTAGGGTAACTTTTAGTATATACTAAAATTATGGATATATGTAGTCACAAATTTAACTGTAATAATTTTCTATTTATAGCTTGTATTTACATATGCATTTATCATATCCAAATTTAACAAAATGATTCATAGTTTTATATAAATATGTTGAAGTATGATATTACCATGGTAGCCAGCATCATTTAAAATTAGCAAATGTAACACATATTTTTCATGCTATTTATTTTCAGTCAAGTTTATATATGAGAAGTATTTGCCTACCCAAAATACAACAACTCTTCATACTGTGCAATCGTCAATTTGTTTTGGTCTTTTACACGCACAACCTGATGTCCATATCTCACAAATTAGGTTTCTTTATTATTAGAATAGTGATACTATTATCAGATGTAAGATGTTTTCAATTAATTTCCAAACTCTGTATGCTATTTGCCTGAATGGTGACATTTATACACACACATACACACCTGCATACATACAGACTGGGTGACCACACAGTTAAGGTTAAAATACACAATTATTTTAAATTGTACATGAACTGTAGGGCCATCTTGCATCCTCTCCCAATCCCCACATACACACTATCAGGAATAAAAGAGAACCCAGTGAAAAGAGGTTTAGGAAAAAGGATCAGGAGAAAGAGGTCATACAAGGACCAATTAAAAGAAGAAAGTAATATATATTTATATTGTGTCTCCTTATCAAATGATTTAAAAAATTAGTGTAAGTAAAACTTCAAAAATTAATAATATATAATTAAACTATGTGATACAATTTGGCTTTAATTTTTGTATATGCAATTGAAAAATCGTATACATTTTTAATTATTTTTGCTATCATAACATGATTTAAGGAAATTATATACCAAAAAGTTTTTCAGGTGAACTTAATTATGGACAGAATCGCAGGACAGCATATGCTATTAAATTATTTGCGTGGTATTGGCACATGGTAATTGTAGGAAGCACTCTAAAATAAAATCAATCTTCTATCTAAAAAAGTGATGTTAATGTTTTGGACAGTGTGTAAAATATTGCCCAGAAAGGACTTTAATTTCATATTACTTCTTCATCTCCTTTCAGTAATGTATATAATTTTGTTTGTTTTCCTAACTATACATGCAAACGCTTATTATTACTGGAAAGAAGGGGAAATCGTTATTTCTATCTTTTTTTTTTTTTTTTTTTTGCAGTTTTTGGCCAGGGCTAGGTTTGAACCCACCACCTCCAGCATATGGGGCCAGCGCCCTACTCACTGAGCCACAGGCACCGCCCGGAAATCATTATTTCTAGATGCTACTTTTTGAGCCACAAAACTATGAAGTTTATTCAAGTTGTGAAGCAACAATAAAACAACAAATAAATTGTTCAAAAATTAGACATATACCTGTTTAAATACAACATGCAGTTGTATTTAAAATCCGAGATGACTATTTAAATGTTTCAATTATTTTAAAAATACGTTCATTTGTGGGGCCAGTTAACAGATTGAGATCACCTATTATGATTAAAATATGTTTGAGATAATTATGTTTGAGAGAATCTAACATGTTTACAATTATTAAATATATCTACTGCTCCTTACACTTTAATATGTGTTCATATTTTACCCAAATTTTGCAACAATGAGAGTGAAAACTGCTTAGCGTATGAAAGCGTAGTCTCTGTATGTTCAATGTCAACTTCTTACCTAGGTTGGAGAGACAACTTGTTAATATTCTCTGCTTTTCACCTGGTGGAATCCACGTGGATTACGCCTCCGACCCGGTGGGAAGGCACGAGTTTGTATCATAGAATGTACCCGGTGCATTCCCCTCTGTCATGCTGAGGAAGTTATACAGACACCATACGTTCCTTTTAGTATCCCCTTCACGCCTTATTCTCCCAGGAGCTAATATTTTTTAGCTTTTCCATTGGTAAATGTTGTCATTTAAATAATTATAAATATGTTTTCAGGCCCGAGTGTGCCTGCCTGTGTGTGCGTGTATGCACTAGCGGGTTATGTATCTGTAACAAGGTCTCCACCTTTTGAAAATTGGAAGCAGTTTCAGGTGTTAGTCAGCGAGGTAACTCATACGGAGCTTTAAAAATGTCAACGTCAAGCAAACAAAATACTTGATTAAATAGAAAAAGGGAGCTTTTTTATTTTAAAAAAAAATCTTTCCTTTCCTGGAATAAATTGAATACTTGTTCACCCCTGCTGTCTAGCATAAGTGAGGGACCATAATCTCTTTTCTTATTTTTCCAGTGAAACTGAATGTAGCTTTTATACACGTTAAGGGTAAAAGAATGAGCAATGTCAAGAAGGCATTTTAGCATTTTCATTCTAGTAAGTTGTAAACAAACAATTAAAGATTTTTATCCTGGATATAATCTTCACAAGTTTTACCAACACGTTTCCCTGAAGAATGAGGATTTTACCCTGAAAGAAGATGATAATGGAATTCCACCACTGTGCTGTGTTAGAAACTGTTTAAAAAAATAATTATTATATCGAATACAAAATATTGATTAATACATTTTATTTTTTAAAAAAAATTGGAGATGTACATTTCAAGAAGGATAAAAACGAGTTAGGACTAACAATTGTCATTTTTTAGACCAGACTGGAAATAAAAGTTATGTTCATTATACTGTCAAACCTAAATTAGCCCTACTCCCCACCCATACTGAACATAGATGACATCAATGCTTTGTGACTTCACTACAGAAGAAATGCAGATTCTGGGGACCTGCTTTCATTGAGAGTATAAACATAACTTTCAATACATGTTTCACATCAGATATGCCTTCATTTTTACTGATGGAAAATCTATGGGAAAACAGTAGCTTCATCAAATTAGTGAGTAAACAAGACCATTACATCAAATAGATTTTGCTCATTTACTCTGACAAGTATAGCAGTTTAAATTATTTATAGTTCCACTCTGAATGTATTTAGTAAATGCCCTATAATGTATTTTTTTTTAATTCAGTAGAGTCATAGTAACTTTTTCATTAATTATGTTTATAAATTACAATCCTTGCAAAAGCCCCTGAGCATGTAATTAATAAATTTATTTAAATATTTATAAACTCAGAAGATACCATGTTTTATATATAGATAAATTTAGCTAACATATAGATTTTTTTTCTATTGGTTCAAAAGAAAAATAAGGTATTAGAAGGGGGGATTATGAAAATTCAGAAAATACCTTGGACGTTCTCCCAATTGTGGTAGAAGTTAGTCATGCTTGCTAAAGCTTTCTCACCTTCCTTTATGAAAGACCTGGTGATACATGTCCTAAAACATTAACACCGTAATCAATACTTTGTCTACTTCTGGAAACAATTACTTCTAATTATAGCAAGCCTAACAAATCATCTCACATTACTGTGCATCAGTGCAATAGTGTGTAACACTTATTGAGATCTACTCAGCCGTCTAGGAAGGAGACCACTGGCGAACTTCTCAAGAGCAGCATCCCTATGCCTGCCTGTGGCTCAAGAGGCTAATGTGCCAATCCTACAGCTGGATTTGAGCTGGCAGGTTCGAATCCAGCCCGAGCCCGCCAGACAACAATGATGGCTGCAACAAAAAATAGCCGGGCTTTGTGGCGGGTGCCTGTAGTCCCAGCTGCTTGGGAGGCAGAGGCAGAAGAATCGCCTCTGAGAATCGCCTCTGACTCACTTCTTGAGTCCAGAAGTTGGAGGCTGCTGTGAGCTGTGATGCCACAGCACTTTGCCCAGGGCAACAGTTTGAGGCTCTGTCTCAAAAAAAAAAAAAAAGAGTAGCAGCCCTAACATAACAACGTGTTTAAGAAAATCTCAGTCTTACATCTGCTTACACCCCAAAGGAAATGCAGAAAGAAAACCTCTTGAATACCCAGTTATTTAATTTCCCCGCACTCTTCTCAGTTTCCCTTCTGTCCTGTGCAGTCAGAGGATTCTAACCGGCAAGGATGCAGGAGGAACCTGAGACAGCAGAGGAGGGACAGGGAAAGATGTCTCAGGTTCAGTCCACCAGGGGAGGGACAGGGAAAGATGTCTCAGGGTCAGTCCACCAGGGGAGGGACAGGGAAAGATGTCTCAGGGTCAATACCCCAGACAGCCAACATTCTGACATGGGCTCTGGGCAGAGAATCTCCCTGCAGAATCGGGTGGACAGTGAGAAGGAAATAACTGGCGCAGACTCACTGTACTGTTTCTTATCAGCAAGTGCAGGAAAAGTTTCCCTCATTTTTATTATTTTTTAAACATTTTAGAACCCTCAGGTCTTACTTTAAAAATGTAAAATAGAAACATTATTTTTTACATAAGATGACAACTGCTGATGTTTCAAATATGTCTTGTAAACCTCTAATAAATATTGTTAAGCGCATCTCAAGAAAGGTTAACTTCTCAAGTGGAATAAGAGCCAGGTTTGTGTAATGCAAAGAATAAATCATAAGGTGTCAGGCAATAATGAGTTGAAATTTGGGCCCTGACACTAATTCAGAGGAGTGTCTGTGGACAAGATACTTTAGCTCTCTAAGCTTGATCTTCCTCATTTATGAAGTGGAGATAAAATTAACTACCTTATAGGTTTGGCTACTATGTAGATGAAGGGGAGACTATAGCAAAAAGAGTATCATTTAAAAAGCTAATAGAGTACCTGACATAAAAAAAATCTCAATATAGTTTTTAAATATATACTTATTCTTTTGCATTGATTATTTCAATGTGCAATTTATGTAGAGCTACTTTACAACATTGGCAATAGCTTGTTCGTTCTGTATGTGAGTATGTGTGTGTGTGTGTGTGTGTGTATAGTCACTGCCTTTGCTGATTTTTGTAGGGAGAAGAAAAATTACTTTCAAAAGTCGTAGGTAAAGCTCAGGAGAGAATTTAAAGAATGAGGAAGTTTTAACAATAGAGACTGTTCATGAGTCTTCTCTTTGGTTGCTCATCTTTCCCAGTCGTGTTTTAGCAGGTAAAGAGACTGTTTAAGGATTTATTAAAGTTTATTTGTGATCCTTCCCCCCGAGAGGTAAAGAAACAAGCAAACATCAGCTCATGTTCTCATACTTAGAAAGAGGCTAAATAGGTTACAGCATTTAGAAGCAGCTCAATTTTTTAGTCTCAATAATTTTATCTCCAATTGCAAAGGAATTAGGTAATAACCCATAAACAGATAGCAACTGTTTTAAAATTATAGATCTTGGTTGACTATAGTTTTAAAATATAAAGTTATTAGTTTTTTTCTTTACTACAATCTTCCATTCTGGAAATAGTGAGATATGCTTCTTTGAGCTGTATCTAGCCTTTATGTGGAGAAAACGTTACGAATCTTTTACATTCTTTAGCTATGAGAAGTAGAGGGTGGATGCAGCTGTTGCTATCCAAGAATGTTAATGGGACGTGATCCATCAGCCGTTGTCTCTTTCTTTCCATCTCATGATACTATAATTCTTTCATTTGCCAGTCATTTGATGAAAAATGGAAATAAAATTTTGTGAATCAGGAGCTAATCTAATAGTAATTCTTAATAGGAAAAGGGGAATTTCAAAGGGTGAATTATTCCTTGCTAGTAGGTTCTCTGGATCCTAAACCCTTACCCGAAATCACCTCCCTGGTGTAAAGTGCTGATTAGATTTGCCCTTGCACCTGGGTAGGGGGAGCGGCTGTGCTAAGAAATGTGGAGAGAACTACGGAAGGATGTCATGGAAAGATGAGGGATGGGACGCTGACAGAGTGAAAATTTGTACAGAACACACAGTCAGGACCTGGGGAGAGTACGCGGTGGAAAATGAAGTCAAATAAATCTTAGGATCAGCAGGTAGGATGGCCCAGAGTGATGCTTCCCTGAACACACCTGAGCTCAGAAAGACAACCAGAACTAAAACTCTAAAAAGAGAATCTCTGCTAAACTCGGGGTTGTTACCTTGAAAAGGAAAAATGATAACAACTTTCAGAACTTCCCTCATATAGAAGAAAGTGACAGTAAGGCTGGATGCACATAACAGAAAGAAATGGACTATTGATCCAGCTCTGTGAGCCTCTAAACGGGAGGGTTAGATCACCACACAATGGTTGTGAAGACGGCTTGCCTGGAAACCCAGCCTGCACTGTAGATTTGGGTCCTGGAACAGCACGATGAAGAAAATGAAGTCTGTGGATAGAGAATGAATGGAAGAAAGGAAAGCATAATGTCCGGGACAGGTTATTAATGTATATCTTATGCGGGGCCAAAAGCCTGCCCTCTGTCAAACTGTAAAAAGCATGCACACAGGCAAATTTTCATACTTCAAGGTACAAACTATTGCATCAACTTCCTGAGCCTAGTTCATACATATGATTTAACACATAACAGAAGATTAATTTCTGGGGACAATTCTGAATGAATTTCATTTCTTGGCAGAAAATGAACCCTAAGCCAGA
Organism: Perodicticus potto; assembly: GCA_963574655.1. Lineage (NCBI taxonomy): Eukaryota > Metazoa > Chordata > Mammalia > Primates > Lorisidae > Perodicticus > Perodicticus potto. Next base: position 9,956 of record CAUYRH010114973.1, on the reverse strand, counting down.
GTCAGCTTGTGGAATTGCTATTGCATAATGTACATTTTCAGCTGGAGGCTCAGTTATTTCCACCTCAACTGTTTACCTTTTTGTCCTATTTCTATACAACACTGTGTGTTAGGAAAATCTTTGTACCATAAGTCATTAGTCATTCTGACTCCTGACAAGTATACCCATTACCCTAAAGTAAGCAAAAATAATACATCATATGTGACAAATTCCAGTTTAAACTAGCTGAAAGAACTCCTATGATAGTTCCGTTAACCTGCAGATGTTTACATCAGGTATGCACTTTTGTTAGGTAGGAATATAAACTGTACTGTCTGAAAGAAAGAGCCATTTAGAACAGATCAATGGAGAGTGAGTTTGCAGACAGACATTGATTGTTTACCTTAGTGTTGAAAGCCACAATATTTTCCCATTAATTTTAAGCATTGTGGTATTATATATGCTATTTTCAGTAAAAAAGGATATAATTATTTTTTAAACTTGTTTCATTAAAGTTCTAGTGGGAAAGATTCATTCTCTTGAAAATTAAATGTTTGCAGTAAGTTAATAACTTTATTATGTACACAGAATTTAGCCAATTACTATATTTTATTATGTTTACCATACATGAAAGGCCCTCTCTTTTCATAATTAGCTCCTCCTGAGCTCATGAAATTATGACAATCTTAGCATTTTCAACTCAAGTTTACAATGAGAATTAATTTACAACAGTAAACTAATTGATTATTTCACATAAAAAGATTATTGTTAAGCATTTAGAAATATATATATTTAACTTGGTCATTGTTATTATCCCTGGTGGAAAAGATACTTCAAAATCAAACATTTTTTCCAGTTGTCAAATACATTAACAAAACTAAATAATTCTATAATGCATTTCAACAAGGCCTGGAAGATTTCCCAGTCACCTTCTCTGAAGGAGTATGTTTGCCGGAACAATAGGAGGGCTCACCAGTATGGCTCTCCACCAAAATGTGTTAAGGAAACCCAGACAGTATAGTGTTTTGTTTTGTTTTTTAACATATTCTAATTTAGAGGAAGTGGTTCATACAGTGCCCAATATTGTGGGCTCCATGGCTGTTTAGCACTGAACATGACTTCCCCTTTTTTTACTTCCATCTTTTATAACATTTCCCACTTTATATTATGTTTTGCACTGATCATATTTCAGGATGACTGATTCTCAATAGCGTTTTGGGGAAGAGACAGGGGAGAGACTTCATAAGGAACATGAAATGTGTTTTCTGTAGGGATGTGTTCCTGCTAATATGATATAATCATTATTTTAAATAAAGTATATTCTTTTACTAAATGTCTCTTTTCCCTTTTTCTTATCTTTTGCAGTGTTTTCTATGCCCTCTCTGCCTTACTCATTTTATTCCCTCTCTCCCTCTCATTCTTTTCCACTCATTTTAAAAAGTGAACTTGACAGCATATTTATACAGCTTTCCTTGGCTTACATGATTTTTGTTGCCAAATGTCTGAGGCTCTGATGTTCTTCCTTTCCTATTTTGTTAAGCGCATGGAGGTGTGAGTATATTCATGTTGATTCTAGTTGCAGACATAATTAGTCTTCAATTTTTGATGCCAAGATAAAGAACTTTACCAAGGAGCTTTCACTGAGTTAACTCAGAGCTGGTGCCCGAGGGCCCCTGAGCACTCAGCTGGGGCCCTGTGCCGAGAGTACCGAGCTCTTATTGCTTGATGGGAAACATGAGGTAATCAAGACTCTATTTTCACTGACAAGGTTGGCATTTGGAACCTAATTAGGAAACAGCCAAATAGAATTAACTTTTATAGAGTTGCGCGAAGGCCTGCGGTTTCAGTGGCTTATAATACCCTCTTGCTGGTCTTGACTTCTCCTGAAGCCCAGGGAGGCCCTTCTCAGGCCCTTCTCAGACGCAGTCTTGTGAGGCTGATCCAATTTCCTGTTTGTAGAAATTATGTTGAGTCCAGAGTTTGTGCCTCAGCTCTGCTTTTCCCATCCACGAACGTGTGTGTTTCAGTTTCCGAGAAGTAGACGGTGCTCTCTTCATGGTCCAGCCTCTAAGAGCCCTCTCCTGACCCGATTAGAAGTCAGTTTATGAGAAATATTTCTTATGTTGAGTTGGCAGAAATTCTGAATGATGGTTCTTACTATTTGCTGTGTTAAATAATCTGATTAAAGGTATTTGTTCTCTTCTGAGAAGAAAAATCACATCTGACTGCCTGTGATAATGTTGGTTGTGGTTTCATGATAGCCCAGGGACCATTTTTGGCCTAGCAACACATCGCTTGGATTAAGCCTTCCAGCTCCCACATAGTCACAATTCTGTTTTCTATGGGAAGTAAATACTTGGCTTTGTATCCAGCTAGATCCCCTTCCCTACCACCTGTTTTTTTGAAACCCAGCCTAAAATTCTTAGTGCGAAGAGGAAATTTCGGTTTTGAACAGCCCAGAAGGTAAAATTCAGAATTATATTTTACAACTTCTTTATATCCTAAAACCCGTATACACAGATGTCAGAGCTGTGTATCCAGTTGCTCATTAGTCATTGGGGACTGGGACTCTCACGAGCACATTGGTTAGAGAAGGTTTGTTATCATATGGCATCTATGCCAAGCCTGTCTACATCTCTGCCCACAACACAAGAGACCAGAAAGTTTAAACTTTTTGCAAATACGGTGGTATATTTCATTTTGCTTGTACTATTGAAATGCCATGGCCAGGTGTTTGAAAGACAGGAATGAAGTGTAGATCATTTTCCTTCTGGTGTGGTTTCTGCTGAGCCAGAAGAGACAGGACAGGGTGCAGCAAGAGGCACCAATATTCCCGAATCTGGAGGCAGGTGCAGTGTGGACACGGGAGGCAGGAGCTGCAGTAGCTTCCTGATCCCTACGTCAGAACTACAAGAAAATGACCTTGCAGCAAACAGAACAATGACCCACCATGATTTTACTTAGTCTTTTCATGACTTACAAGCATTTTTCTCTTAATTAATTTTCTTTGCCTGGAGTGATTTCTGTTTTCTACTTTGCCTCCTAAACTGAACCCTGACTGATAGAGGATTTGACAATAACCTTGTCTGTCTACCTACCTATCTATTGCCTTACCAGTACCCCATCAGCTTACCATCCACCTAGCTGCTCTTCTGGCTATTTGATATTACACTTGAATGTTGCACTATTCCTAAACTTATATTTTTCTTTACTTCCCTAAATAAGATGAAAAGAACAGACGAGGCTTTTCTCAAAGGTGGTATATTCATGATTTCCAACTTCAGCATCTCAGGTATTCCCACACCAGAGGCATTATGACACTTGTTCAGGTTTGATGACATCAAGCTAAGTTCCCAAAATGATTGTGCAGGGAGAATGGGTACTGAATACTCCATTCTTGGCAAGAGAAAACACCCCTTAAAAAGGGGAAAATAAAAATGTCAGCTAAAGGGCAGCACCTTTGGCTCAAAGGAGTAGGGTGCCAGCCCCATATACCGGAGGTTGTGGGTTCAAACCCGGCCCCAGCCAAAAACTGCAAAAAAAAAAAAACGTAAGCTAAGCAAGGTGGAACAAAGCAAAGGTGGAACAAAGGCTGTTTTAAAGGTAAATTTCTTATCTGAGCAAGTTTCCTACTTTTCCTAGAAGCCCAGCCTGTATGGGATACAGCTTGCAATCACCCCTGCTGGGTCTGTGAACACTCTGAAGGAATAATGGCCACAGAGGATGCTGTGGAAAGGCCTAGCAAGAAACATTAACTAGGCTGCTTCCTGTCCAGTTAACCATCAAAGCAAATACCCATTGGTGGAGATTTGTATTTGGCTGGGGCAGAGATCAATGGAACAGCTTGAGCCCTGAAGTATGGATAGGAGAGCTCACATTCCTTATCGCAGAGGAAGACCCTCTGTGGTGGTGATTAGAGGAAAATTGCTCTCTCCCACCGATTCTTCAGAGCAGATTGACGTCAGTGGCTTTTTACTCTGCAGTGAACTAGCAGAGATTAACACCTCCCTAGGAATCTGCGTGTGTGACTGCAGACAGGAGGCTGCCCCCACACAAGGCTCAGGTTCCAGATTTCTCAAGGCTGCTCAGGCCCTTAAGGTTAATGATCATAGAAACAAAAGGAGCTGAAATGCCCACTCAGAAAAACTGTTGGTGTCTTTGTTCCCTTCCTCAGCTTAACCTCTGGGCTAATGAGCAAATAGCCTTAAATAAAAGCTGAGTGGAACTGACGCTCGGGTTCACCATCAGAACCCCACAAGCGGGGTGCTCCTTTGAAGATTCTGTTCTGTGTTTCTTGTATCTTATTGTTTCTAACTTCATATTTCTTCAGTCTGTTGATGCCAGATCCACAGGTCTTAACAGACCCTGCCCCCTGGGCAGGACCCCAGAAGATTGTCTTCCCTTATTTGTTTGTTTTGTACAGACAAAGTCTCACTCTATGGCCCTGGGTAGAGTGCCGTGGCGTCACAAGGCTCACAGCAACCTCCAACTCCTGGGCTTAGGCGATTCTCTTGCCTCAGCCTCCTGAGTAGCTGGTACTACAGGTGCCCCCCACAATGCCCGGCTATTTCCCTTATTTGTAAAATCATTAATCACTTAGGGGAACAAACTTCTCAGGCAATAAGGAAGAAAATACACATATCATGTTTCATTTGATTTCTTCAATACCACTTTAAATCTTGTTTACAAATATTTGTCCTTTTTTGGCTCATATTGCATAGCCTAATGCCAAGTTAGGAAAAAACTGTATGTAATCATAATCATACCTTTTGGCATACTAAATAGCAATTGGAATATATAGAGGGAAATGGCATAAGAATAAGTTTCCATTTTGTTACAATTATCACTGTGCTTCCTTTTAAGGTTAATAACCCATTTGTTTTGTGCAAAATTTTGAAAATAAACAGCCTAATTACTATGAATTTAAGTCACTATCCTAGTGGTAATATGAAATGATTCTTGCAAGTAATATTTCCTATATGTGTGTATAAAATTAAAAAATTCAGAACTAAGGAACATGAAATAATTTAAATCAATCTAAAATTAAGCATAAAAGGATACTTCAAGGGTTGTGCTCAAATCTATTTCTCTAATCTTAAACCTTAATATTTTCTCTCTCTGACACACTATGATATGAAAATATAGCAAAATGTATTGCTGTTTTAAGTCATCCCAATGTGTACTAAACTATCTTTTTAAGAATTTTTAGTAAGAAACCTCCTTCAGAAATAGGGGCAAAGTTTCCCTCTGGAGCACGGGGAAGATATGTTTCCCGTCCACTCTAAAAGCTTTGGGATCTCTTGAGCACACAGTTCTTCTCCTGTGTGTGATACAATAGATGTGTGAGGGTCATGTGTCCCTCTTTGGGTTACCCTGTGAAACCTGGAGCTTGAGAACGTTACCCAAGAAAAAATACTATTGTTCTGTCTATTATATTGCAGATAATAGTATAGATTTTTGTCTCTGATTGAGGTGGTAATATTCTTCCAGCATCCATGAAATATGGCAGGCTAATTTGTTAGCTTTCAAGTAGGACGAAACATGTATTTCAGATTCTCCAGAGTTTTTGATGATCCATTTTGATAAATTTATACACACACATGCAAAAATACATGTAGAAAATCTGAAGTGGTTCCATAGATCATGCTAATGTTCTGGGCACAGAGAGAGGTGTGGAGGATGATGAAATCAAGAGAAATAATAGTGGGGTGGCTGTACAGATGAAATCAAGAGAAATAATAGTGGGGTGGCTGTACATTAGTATATGTAATGCTTCCTCTCTTTTAGGACAATCTGAATAAAACATTAAATTATTAACTTGAATGTTGGGCAAATATATATATTTTTGTATTATTTTCTATACTTTTGCATATATTTATAATAGTTCCTAATAAAAATCAGGAAATATGATTAAAACCCACATGACTATTGAATACCATGGTTGAGCAGATGGTTTAATTGCATTAATTCATTACTTTATTCTGTCAGGAAATAAACCCCTTCCAAGAGGTTATCAAACTTATAATGAAACAACTAGAATTATAAACCTATTTTTTTTTCCTGAGGAAGTCCATCTTATCTTAGGCAGTACTCATTATTGGAAAGACCTTCCTTAATCTACCCTTAACTCTCACTTATAGCTCTCATCTGTTAGGCTTTATTTTACTCCTGGGTTTATATTCAACATTTTTGTTTTTTTGAGACAGAGTCTCACTATGTTGCCTTTGGTAGAGTGCTCTGGAGTCACAGCTCACAGCAACCTCAAACTCTTGGGCTTAAGCGATTCTCTTGCCTCAGCCTCCCAGGTAGCTGTAGCTGTTGAAAATATTCAACATTTTTTAAACCATTGTTTTTTTTTTTTTACAGCTGTGGTACTGTGTACAGACACAAACAAAAACACATACGTACACATAGTATCAGAAGTCAGAAAATGTTATTCAAAGTGGAAATTTTGCCATTTGCTAATTGTGCAATGTTGCCTAAGGATCAGAACTCGGATGACCCTTGTTTACTTCAATTATAATACTGGGATAAAATTCCTGCCCTTTGGACTGTTGGGGTAGTTTTGAGTATTAATGAGTTCATCTGTATGAAGACTCCTTGGGAGTGTTGAGGTACCATAAAATATGATATTTTTAAAGACAGTGGTCATGCTCCTCTGCTTTCATCATCTCTTCATTTTTGCTTTACTCCACACAAACTTAATTTCACTAAACATTCAGCATAAAAGCTGCTTTAATATCCTTTCATCATCCTGATCTTTCTCCCCTGAATATGCTGAGCAAAGTACTGTCTCCTTTCTAATGCTATTTAAATTACAAACTCAAAATAATTCAAGGACAGAAAAAAAGCAGCATAGTATGAATAACTGACTTTAAAACTACGATAATCAATCATAAAAGGACAAATGCATTTATAGTTTCTTTTCCAATTACAAAGAATAAGATAATATTTTAAAACATATCAAAGTATTTTTTGTTTTGAGTTAAAGCCAAGAAAAAAAAGATTAAAGTCAAAGAACCTCAAAGACCTATGAAATTTTATTTTTAGCACTAAGACAAAATGCAAAGTATGAACATAAATGTTAAGTCGGCGAAGAGAAATATAGCTGAGAATCTTGGCTTTGCAGCCTTACCCAGGTTCAAATATTGTCTCAGCTTCGAACCAGTTTCTATCTTTGTTTTCTTCTCTGTAAGAGCATCGCAATATCCTCTGCTACGTGAGGCATCTTCCGAGTACTAGGTTTAGTGCCTTCCACTAAGCAGTCAATAATTAACGCATAGGCATGGCCTCCCATAGACATATTTCAAAGTTGTACAACTTGTAGATATTAAATCCTGGTAATGGATCCTATATCTTACTATGAAAAATGGACAACTTTTTGTTCACCATTCCATACAATTTGTTTTACAACACTTTCTCATTTTCCTTCATTTTTATTAAACAGTTATAAAGCCGTTTCTCAGGATTTTTAGTTCTTTCTTTCTACAGAAATTCTGTCCTTCTATAACACTCAATCATCACTTATTAGATTAACTCTTAATTTCTAGGCTAGCAGGTACTTTCTTAATTCAATTGGAATTTTTATTTTTTCCATAGAGACAGAGTCTCACTTTATCACCCTCGGGAGAGTGCCATGACCTCACACAGCCCACAGCAACTTCCAACTCCTGGGCTTAGGCGATTCTTCTGCTCAGCCTCCCGAGTAGCTGGGACTACAGGTGCCTGCCACAATGCTCGGCTATTTTTCTGTTTTGCAGTTTGGCCAAGGCTGGGTTTGAACCCACTACCTTCGGTATATGGGGCCGGTGCCCTACTCGATGAGACACAGGTGCCACCCTCAATTGGAAATTTTTAAATGTGAGGAAAAATTCTAAGCTGGAATTTTCATAATGTATTTATGATATTTTGTCTAATGAAATTTGAAAATATATCATTTCATCAAGTATTTTTCCTGAACGCAAAACATCTTTTCTTTACTCTTTTGAAGGATAGTATATGTGCTCCATAGGACAAGCTCAAATATATAACAGTATCAACAGTAATGTTGGGGGTCCTAACACATCCCTACGAAAACCCTTCTCCCCTTCCTCCACCTCTCCTCCGGAGACAAAGAGCACAAAGGACATAGTTAGCCCCACCCCGAAGAAGTTAGCACCAAAGGACCCTAACTCATCAAAGCCCTCAGGAAAGTTGTGGATTTCCCCCCTCCCACAATTCCATATAAAAGGGGCTCAAACTGCCCCCCACTGCCACCCCAATCCATGCTTTGCCAAGGCAAGTCACCATCACTTTTCAATAAACCTGACCTGATTTCTTATCTTTGGGTGATGCCACTTCCACTTTTCATGTAGCAGCCAGTTTTATGGTCCTATATGTTTGTGAACACTGTGTTTCTGCATCATGTCTTTAGTTAAAAGTAATCTAGGCTTTTGGATTTTTAAATTCCTTCTTTTTGTCAGACACATAACCTGCAAGTATCTTCTCCCATTCTGAAGGCTGTCTGCCTGCTTTACTTACTGTATTCTTGGCTGTGCAGAAGCTTTTTAGTTTGATCAGGTCAGAGTAATGTATTTCTAGTGTTGCTTCAATTTCCCAGGGTGTCCTCCTCATAAAATATTCTCCCAGACCAAATTCCTCAAGTGTTTTCCCTGCACTTTCTTCTAGTATTTTTATAGTTTCATGTTTTAATTTTAAATCTTTTATCCAGTGAGTGTCTATCTTTGTTAATGGTGTAAGGTGTGGGTCCAGTTTCAGTCCTTTACAAGTCACCAGCCAGTTCACCAGCACCATTAGTTAAATAGTGAGTCTTTTCCCCCACTGAATGTTTTTGATTGGCTTATCGAAGATCAAATGATGGTAAGTAGTTGGGTTCATCTCTTAGTTCTCTATTCTGTTCCAAACATCTACCTCTCTGTTTTTGTGCCAGTACCATGCTGTTTTGATCACTATCAATTTATAGTATAGTCTGAGGTCTGGTAGCATTATTCCTCCTGATTTGTTTACTTTTTACAAGTGATCCTATCTCAGGATGGGCAAGGGACTTGAATAGAAACTTCCCTGAGGAAGACAGGCGCACAGCCTAAAAAAACATGAAAAAATGTTCATCATCCTTAATCATAAGAGAAATGCAAACCAATACCACTTTGAGATATCATCTAACTCCGGTAAGATTAGCCCATGTTACAAAATCCCCAAACCGTAGATGTGGAGAAAAGGGAACACTTCTGCACTGCTGGTGGGAATGCAAACTAATATGTTTCTTTTGGAAAGATGTTTGGAGATCACTTAGGGATCTAAAAATAGACCTACCATTCGATCCTGCAATTACTCTACTAAGTATATATCCAGAAGACCAAAAATCACTTTATAACAAAGATATTTGCACTAGAATGTTTATTGCAGACCAATTCATATTTGCTAAGTCATGAAAGAAGCCCAAGTGCCCATCGACCCACTAATGGATTAATAAATTGTGGTACATGTATACCATGTAATATGATGCAGCCTTAAAAAAGATGAAGACTTTACCTCTTTTATGTTTACATGGATGGAGCTGGAACATATTCTTCTTAGCAGAGTATCTCAAGAATGGAAGTAAAGGTGTCCAATGTACTCAGCCCTGCTATGAAACCAATTTATAAGCACCCACATTTCCATATGAATGCTATAACCCAATTACAGCCCAAGATGAAGGGGAAAGAGGAGGAGGAGGGTAAGGGAGGGGAAAGGAGGGGTGAAGGGAAGATAATTGCTGGGACCCCACCTATGGTGCATTTTACAAGAGTACATGTTAAATCTACTAAATGTGGAATATAAATGTCTTAACATAATAACTAAGAAAATGCAGTGAAGGCTATGTTAACCAGTTTGATGAAAGTATTTCAAATTGTATATAAAACCAGCACATTGTACCCCATAATTGCATTAATGTACACAGCTATGATTTAATAAAAACAAAAGTCCTTCCTTTTTGA
>CAUYRH010114972.1:0-27147 GCA_963574655.1 Perodicticus potto | reverse complement strand
TCAAAATTCTCTATCTTGGATTCTATCTCCTTCTTTCTTTAATGATCATAAACAACACTGGAAGGGTTTCATTATGGGAATGAATTACAGGAATCCTCATGTGGTCTGAAGAGAGATTTAGCCCAGATCGAGGGTTTTGTTTCAATAATGAGCACCCATCCTGTTCCTTGCGATGGTTTCCTTCTGACAAATGCATATGCAACCTTTTTTTGCTTGGTAGATTCCAACTGAAGTGTGAAATATATACACTTTCTTAAGCTTTTATTACCTATCCTGCCATCTGGTCTACCATCTAATTTTCTCATTCTGCCTTATGGAGAACCCCCTCTAAATTTTAGGAGAGCCCTGCATAGTTGAGGGTATTTGTAGACAGGGATAGTATGTGAGCAATTTTCAAAACCAAGTGATTCACCAGTAGGGTACCCGTTGTAAGGAAAAGTTTAAAATCTTGAAAGAAATAAGAAATAAAAATTATGTTTAAATGAGGTTTTCCAGTGTTAGTCTTTGATATTAAACTGATGAGGTAAATTGCTTTCAGAAGTTAAAATAGAGATCAAAAGGTTATAATAATATCAATGCAAAAAATAGCCCAGAGAGAAGAAGATGGAGACTTCATTTAAATATGCAAATGATTTATAGAGATGTAATAGCTTCATTAATATTAATTATGCCATTATCATTCACTGCTCTCTGAATGGAAAATTGCCAGTCTGAATTGTACTGGCAGAGACATTAAATTGTAAATAGAAGTTGACAACATTGTTTTATTTGAGATTCCTAATATAAAATATTCAGCCTATGTAATGTTGGGAAAAGAAAGTTTAGGTTTGGTAGAAATCTCTTGAAGTAAAAAATTTACTTTTTAAAAAAAATTTTATTTTTTTTTGAGACAAAGTCTCATTCTGTCCCCTAAACTGGAGTGCACAGAAGCCTCAAAATCCTGGCCTCAGGTAATCTCCCTTTTGCTTCAGCCTTCCAAATAGGTAGGACTATAGGCGCTCACAACTATGCCCAGCTATTTTTTTCTGTTTTTCTTTTTTGTAGAGACAGGCCTTCAGTATGTTCCCAGCTAGTCTTCAGCTCTTGGCCTCAAGCAATTCTCCTCTCTGGGTCCCCCAAAGTGCTGGGATTACAGGTGTAAGCCACTGTGTCTGGCCAAGAATTTACTTCTAAGTGATGCTTTCCATTGATACCTTTATTTTTATTATTTTTTTGCATTTTTTAGATAAAGTCCCTCTTATAATTGTGTCCTACCTCCAAGAAGTGTGCCATACACCATGACCCCCCAACCTCCTCTTCCTCCCCACTCCCTGCTCCTTCCTTCCTTTACCCCTCACCATGTATCAGCTCATCTACTGCCTTCATATTAGAATAGAGTACTTTGGATTCTTGCTTCTCTTTTCTTGTGATGCCTTACTACAAACAGTGTGTTCCATCTCCATCCATGTTAATACACAAGATGTTAAGTCTCCATCTATTTTAGGGGCTGAATAGTATTCCATGGTATAAAATACCACAGCTTATTAATCCATTCCTGGGTTGGTGAGCGTTTAAGCTCTTTCCATATTTTGGCGATTGTAAATTGAGCTGTGACAAACAGTCCAGTGCAAATTTCCTTTTAATAAAAGGATTTTTTTTCTTCTGGGTAGATGCCCAGTAATGGGATTGCAGGATCAAATTGGAGGTCTAACTTGAATTCCTTGAAGACTCTCCATACTTCCTTCCAAAAAGATTATATTAGTTTGCAGTCCCACCAGCAGTGTGAAAGTGTTCCCTTCTCTCCACATCCATTTGCCAGCATTTGCAGCTGTGAGACTTTATGATGTGAGCCATTTTCACTGGGTTAGGTACTATCTTCCAGTGTTTTCCCCACACTTTCTTCAAGGATTTTTATTGTTTCATGCCCTAGATTTAAATATTTTATCTGTCTTGAATCAATTTTTGTAAGTGGTGAGAGGTGTGGGTCCAGTTTTGGTCTTTTACATGTGATTATCCAGTTCTCCTAGCACTATTTATTGAATAGTGATTCTTTTCTCCAGTGTATGTTCTTGTTTGGTTTATTAAAGATCAGGTGGCTGTAAGATATTGATTTCATCTCATGGTTTTCTATTAGGTTCCAGATGTCTATGTCTATTTTTGTGCCAATATTATGCTTTTTTGAACACTATGGCCTTGTAGTGCAGCCTAAAGTCTAGTAGGCTGATGCCCCTAGTCTTGTTTTTATGACTAAGAATTGCCTTAGCTATATGGGGTTTCTTCTGGTTCCATACAATATGAAAAATTATTTTTCCCATATCTTGAATGTATGATGATGGCATTTTAATGGGGATGCATTGAATCAGTAGATTGCTTTGGGTAATATAGACATTTTCACAATGTTAATTCTTCCCAGCCATGAGCATGATATGTTCTTCCATTTGTTAATATCTTCTTCTATTTCTTTTCTTAGGGTTTCATAATTGTCTTTGTAGAGGTCTTGTACCTCTTTTGTTTTGTATATTCATAGTTATTTCATTTTTTGTTTTGAAGATACTGTGAAGGGAATTGTGTCCTTGATTAGCTTCTCATGGTGGCTGTTATTGGCATATACAAAGGCTACTGAATTGTGGACATTGATTTTATATCCTGAACATTACTATGTTTTTCATCAGGAGTCTTGTGATTGACTTTTCATCAGGAGTCTTTCGGGTTCTCTAGGTAGCAGATCATATGGTTAGCAAAGAGGGAGAGTTTGACTTCCTCTACTCCCATTTGGATGCCCTATATTTCCTTCTCTTGCCTGATTGCATTGGCTAGAACTTCTAGCACTATGTTGAATAGTAGTGAGAATAGAGGACAATCTTGTCTGGTTCCATTTGTAAGTGGAAAAGCTTTCAGTTTTACTTTATTCAGTATGATATTAGCTGTTAGATTGTCATAGATGGCTTCGATCAGATTAGGAAATATGCCTCCAATGCCTAAATTCTGAAGTGTTCTAATTAGGAAAGGGTGCTGAATTTTATTGAATGCTTTTTCTGCATTGATTGAGAGGATCATATAGTCTTTGTTTTTGCTTCTGTTGATAACATGACATGTTTATGGACTTCTGTATGTTAAACCAGCATTGCATCACTGGAATGAAATCTACTTGTTAGTGATGAATGATTTTTTAATGTGTCACTGTAATCTCTTGGCTAGGATTTTGTTGAGAATTTTTGCTTCTATATTCATTAGTGAAATTGATCTGAAGTTCTCCTTTTTAGTTGGGTCTTTTCCTGGTTATGGCATCAGTGTGATTTTTGCTTGGTAGGATGTGTGGGGGAAGATTCCTTCCTTCTGAATTTTTTGGAATAATTTCTGCAATATAGGAATAAGCTTCTTTGAAGGTAGGATAGAATTTTGGTGTAAAGCCATCCAGAGGGCTTTGTTGGAAGATTTTTTATTTTTTCTTTGATCTCAGGGCTGGAAATTGCTCTCTTCAGGAGATCTGTTTCTTCCTGGCTAAGTCTAGGGAAAGAGTGTGAGTCCAAATATTGATCCATTCCTTCACATTGTCAAATTTCTGGGCATAGAGTTTCTTTTTGTATGCAGAGATGATTTCTTGTATCTCTGTGGCATCTATTATTTCCCTTTTGTCATTTCTGATTGAGGTTATTAGAGATTTTACTTTTCTGTTTCTAATGAATCTGGCCAAAGGTTTATTTTGTTTACTTTTTCAAAAAACTAACTTTTTGTTTCATTAATTTTTCTGAATGATTCTTTTGTTTTCATTTCATTAGTCTCTGATTTAATTATGGTTATTCCTTTTCTTCTAATTGGGATTAGATTGCTCTTCTTTTGCAGTTCCATAAGATAGTTCATGAATTTGTTGATGAGTCATCTTTCTGTTTTTTAAATGTAGGTACCTAATGCAATAAATTTCCCTTTTAAGACTGCTTTTGCTGTATCCTACAGGATTTGGTAACTTGTATCTTCATTGTTATGTCTGAGGAATTTAACGATTTCCTTTTTTATCTCTTCCTGAACCCAACTATCATTCAGCATAAGGTTGTTTAATTTCCAAGTCTTTGTGTGGGGATGAATGTTTTTGTTGGAGATGAGTTCCACCTTTATTGCCTTGTGGTCTGAGACAATACAAGGTATAATTTCTATTCTTTTAATTTTGCTGAGGTTTGATTTGTATCCTAGGATGTGGTTGATTTCTCACCATGGGCTGATGAGAAAAATCTATATTTCTTAGGTTTGGGATGGTGTATTGTGTATATGGCTATTAATCCCATTTGTTTTAGGGTCACATTTAAGTCCTTTGTATCTTTGTTTAGTTCCTGTTTAGAGGATCTGTCTAGTTCTGTCAAAACAGAACAGAATTTTGAGTTATAGTCTCCAAATATTATGGTATTATTGGATATCATATTGTTCAGATCCCTCAAGGTCTGTTTGATAAATTTAGCAGCATTTCATTTTGAGTGCATAAATATTTAAAATTGAAATGTCGTCTTCTTGTATTGTTCCTTTGACCAATAAAAAGTGTCCATCTTTGTCTTTCTGACTTTAGTTGCTTTAAATCTGCTTGTATCTGAAAATAAGATTGCAACCCCTCCTTTCTTCTGATTTCCATTTCCTTGAAACACTATTTTTCCATCCCTTAACCCTGATTCTTGATTTTTCCTTCAAGGCTAGGTGTGTCTCCTGGAGACAGCATATGGATGGCTTGTGCTTCTTTATGCAATCAGCCAGCCTGTTCCTCTTCAGTAGTGAATTCAGTCCATTGACATTTACTGAGAAAATTGATAAGTGTGGTAGAGTTCTATGCATCTTATTTTGTGAAAGTCTATTGTGTAGTTTTATCCTTTGTGCTATTGTGGAAGCTAAGTTTTGACTTTTAACTCCTAGGTATTTGCTGTTCTGGTGGCCCATTGTGGTGGTCAGTGTTGAGAACAGGACTAAGTATTTTCTGTAGTGCTTGTTTTGTTATGGTGAATTTCATCAGTGCTTGATATTTGTGAAAGATTTGATTTCTTTATCAATTTTGAAGCTTAGTTTAACAGAATATAGAATTCTGGGCTGAAAATTATTTCGTTTAAGAATGTTGAAGGTGGATGACCATGCTCTTCTGTCTTGGAAGGTTTCATTTGAAAAGTCTACTGTCATCCTAATGGCTCTGCCTCTGTGGGTCAGTTGGTGCTTACTCCTGGCTGCTTGCAGAATTTTTTATTTCATCTCAACTTTAGACAGGTTCCTTACAATGTGTCTTGGAGAGGCTATGTTAGAGTTGAAATGACCCAGGGTACAATATCCATCTGAAAGGAGTGTGTCAGGTTCTTTAGTAAAGTTTCATTTATTATGAAAGCCCTCTTCAGTAGAGCTTCCATTCATTTTGGACAATCTTCTTCCCCCTCAGGAATCCCTATTATTCTTATGTTTGAATGCTTCATTTTTCTAGCACCTGTTTTGCTTTCTCTCTCTTCTTTTTTCCCTCTTAACTATCTGGGTTAACTCAAAAACTTTGTCCTGTAGCTCTGAGGTTCTTCTCCATAGTTTAACCGATTTTTGATTCTTTCTACTGCACCTTTACATTCCTTGATTGTATCCTTCATTTTCTTAAACTCCACTGTATCCTTTCTATATTCTACATATCTCTTATCCGAATTTTGGTTCTGTTTTTCCATTTCCTTTTCCATTCCTTTCATTGTCTTTATCATCCATATTTTAAATTCTCTTTCTCTCAAGTCCATTCATTCTTTATAGGTGGAGTTTTCTGCAGTAGCTGCCTAATGGTCCTTTGGGGGAGTTCCTTTGTTTTGGTTTTTCATGTTGCCCAAATTTCTCTTTTGGTTCTTCCTCATGTGTTCTTTCTTCTTATTCACCTCCTTGTCTTCCTTTTTCCTTCTCACTGCCTCATTTGCTTCAAATTACCTTGTCTCAGAGCTTAGGTCTTGAAGTGGCCTTAGCCTGAGCAAAGCCAAACTCTTCCTGTGGCCAAATAAACAGAAGTCCTTGCTCTAGATGACAATATGCTACAATATGTTGCCAGGACACCAGATGGCACTGTGGGTATTTTTTTTTAAAGAAACTGAGAGCACAGCCTGCAACCTCTGTGTTCCTTATTCCTAATTTAATTGCCTTTGGTGATCACTTGATTGGTTTCTTCAGCATTCAGTTTGAATGCTGCCAGGTTTGAGTCTTAAAGCTCACAAGAATCCTTCAGGTGCAGGTCTCACAGTGTCCCTTGACTCCAGTTCCTTTGGGGTGTGGGAGTCTCTCCCAAGAGTACAGTTCTGATCCTGGCAAGTGGAATTAAGATGGCTGTGCTTTAGGCTCCTGCTAACACCTTGTCATGACCTTTTTATAATGGCAGCCCCCAGCTTCCAAAACCTTCTCAGTATGGCTGCTTCACCAGCTACCAAACCTATGACAAATTCACTCCAACTGGCATTCAACTCTGGTTGCTGTATACTGTTCTAGTCTGCCCACTCTTCTAAGCTTTTCACTCAATGCACATCTCTCCCCAACAACTGAAAACTCTGGAAAGGCTTCCTCCCATCCTGGACCTCTATGGGGGTCAGCTGATTCCAGCCAGTTATAATCACTTGCCTAATTCATTAGATTGCCACTGCTTCAGATCATGTGCTGTATCTAGCTCACCACCTCTTCTCTGTGTTCCCTGAGCTATGACTTTGGGTAAGGTCTCCCTGCCAAGAATGGCTGGGTTCTTTAGGTTTCTAATTTTTAAATTATTTTTGTTGTTACATATTAAGTATACAATGGTAGAAATGCCTGGTCTCAGATTTTAGTTTATCTCTCACATATCTGCACAAACCCTTGGGAAGGGACAGGGTTAGGAAGACAGCTTTGGCAAGCCTTCTTGAGGAACTCTTGACAGCAAAGAGATAGCCAAAGAGACTAGACTATTTTGGACAAACTGGATTAGAGGGTGTGCCTTATTTTAATAGCCATTTCTTAGACCAAAAATTTTTCTTTTTATTAGAAATGGGTAAGAGTAGAAAGAATTTTATGTCTGACAAACTATCTAATCAGTGATAGGGTTGTCTTTTAATGCTATGTATTGGTATTTTCTTCTTGAAGCGATTGACATTTAATGAGGAAGAAAACATTTTGAGAGTTGTATTTATTTTTTTTAATAGTGTGACTGTCCTAGTGTTTGGAAGATAATGTTTTTATGTGCAGTTTTAAATGTTTGATATCAATTTTTGAGTCCTTAACAGATACATTTCATTAAATTCTTGAGACTGGTTTTCACCCCATTAAGTTCCATTATCAAAATTACCACATGTTGTCTTAAAGTCCTAAAAGTTATATCTCTAATAATTGCACAGGTCTCTTCCTTCTTTTTTAAATGTAAAATGCTACTTTAAATGAATCATAGCATGTGCTTTGCTGCCACTTCAATCCCTACATCTGGGAATCATCCCAAGATTACCCACTTCCTGTCTGTAGGAGGTAGCATTTTCATTATGAACATCAACGGCAATGATTTGGTACAGCAATAAAAAGAGGCACTCCGAGTGAGTCCCTGTGACAAAATATGGGAAAAGGGGGTAGAGATGTCTTGGGTCCTCAACATATGAAGATAATTAAATCTCAAAACTTTAATTTCTTCTCTTCTTTTTGTAACTATGCCTGGCCTAAAGTCTTAAAAAAAGAAAAGAAAAGAAACAAACAAAAAAAATGAAAAAAAAAAAACACCAAAAAGAAGATTTGAAATATGGGCAGAGGGGTGTGGTGCCATATGGCAGCACAAACAAAATTACCCAAACACTTCAAAAACAAGCAGAGCATGTTCCTCCCTCTGTTCAGTAACCATATGTGAGCTCCACACGTGAGAAGCTGCTTTCCAGTTGATTCAGACAGACTCTCTATCTTTGGGTCTCCAAGGTGTTTCCTTGAAATAAAAGCCAAGGGACCTCAGAGAGGAGCTACAATGAGGGCCCTCTGTGTCTGATCCTTATATTATAAATGTTACAGAATTATTCTGCAAGTGAAAGGACTTTCTGAAAAAGGAAGAAGATATAGTAATAAAAGTATCATTGTCATTAACAAGAGGCAAGCTTATCTTTGGCATTGGACTGTTGTGAGAGTGTTCAGAGAAAATTAAAAAGATGTATTCCTATCTTAATGGGATTAATAATTAGAGAAGGAAATTTTTGGCTGTGACACACAATGAACACAGACATTCTTATGAAATCAAGAGAATAAATTGATAAAATGAAGAAGGAATGAACTATACTGGAAATAGTAAAATGTGGCTATAGGTTATGGGTGGATACTTGACTCCTGACCTTTTGAATGAATGTTTCGTTTTCTTCTCGCATGGTCTATAATTGCACATATTTGCTCACTGATTTCCGTCTCTACACCTCCTTTGACCTTTTGCTTTGAAGTTACCCATTTGACTTATTTAAAACATACATATTGCCATAGGGGCAGGAAACCTTGTGCCATATGTGGGATTCTCAATTCAATATGTAAACTATATCCATAAAATTTAATTGAGAATTTAATATAAATTATGGGAAAGAAAATCCCCTCCAAATTTACTAGAAGTTAGTGCAAAAAGGAGATTTTTAGAAGTCTAGAAATGAGCCCGATAAAGCCACGAGGGAGGAAAAAAAAATAGATGTTCAAAAGGACATTGTTTTAGATCTAGATTACAGTTGGAATGCTCAATGTAAGATAACTTATTTTTAGTTAGTAACTATGTCAAATTCAGTATTTGGTGAAAGCTTTAACAGGCCAAGTTAATGAAAATGCCTACTATCTGTTAGGAAATCAGTTAGGTAAACATTTTTAGTGACCTAACTAATAAGGCAATTCAAACAGGATAAAAAACTAGTTACTCACTTTCTTGTTAGGTGCACAATTAGCAAGGTATTTTTTTTTTTTAAATCACATTTGGGGTTTTTCTTATAGCTTATTAATCTCTGGTTCTTTAGACATTTAGTTTATATAGCATTATGCTAGTTACCAAAATAATAATTAAATTACTGCAACTGACTATTGGAAGGTTAGATTTTTGCAACCTCAACTCTATTTATTTGCAATAGGTTAAATTTTAAAATATACTCATGCACTCACATACAGCACAGTAAGCATTTCGATCCAAATATCCAATCATGTATTCAGATATGTTAACTGCTCTGCTTTAACATGGCTTTATTTAAAAACGAAGAGTAATATGGGCTCTGAAATATCTGCCAGTTCACAATACTGGTCACTAAATTCTTGTTTTTCTTCCCAATTTTTTTTCTGTGAATAGTTTTCCAACAGAACCTTCTAACAACTCTGAAGTTTTGAACTGTTTTGGCTTTTGTAGATAGTCTTAACCCTAAACTTACTGGGAACATAGAGTGAAGCGGTCTGTGACCCCAAAGCAGCAAGATTGGCTCTGAGTCACTAGCATGCAGCTGGAAAAGCAAGAAGCAGAAAGGGTCTTTTTTCCCTGGCCGTTTATTTTTAAATTCCTTTCTGAAAATCAAAATTTGCAACTACTAAAGTAGCTCAACAGCTAAGTAATCCATAGTTCATTTCAATTGATCTTAAAGTTCATGAAGATTCACTTTTCTAAATGACTGGTCCCCATTTTCATGTCAGCACAAATCAGCGTAGATCAGACAAGTGAACCAGAGCTCCATAGGCAAGCCCTGCAACAGCCATCTACAAAGTTATTGGAACAGACTTGCCCCTTGGTAGAAGCGCATTGAAATGGAATAATGTCTCTTTGCTGGAAGACAAGTGCTCAAGTGATGTGAGCTGTGCTTGAAGAGGATATTAAATCATCTTCTACTTTAAAAATATGGGGCAACAAATTCTAATAACAAAGCACAATCACGTTCTATGATGCCAATGTGCTTTATTGATCATTGCTCCATAGTTTGTTTCTCTTAAAACTCTTTGCAGATACAACTTTCACTATGATTTTAAAATGTTCCATTCTCATGAACTTTTTATTTTTATTTTATTTTATTTTTTTTGCTCTTTTTGGCCAAGGCTGGGTTTGAACTCACCACCTCTGGCATATGGGGTTGGCGCCCTACTCCTTGAGCCACACTCATGAACTTTTAAAATTGTGCATTTTGCACATTAATTTTATTTTGGAAAAACAGTATACAATGTAAAGGATTATATAGAGCAACTATGAAAGGGCTGTAGCAGTAAAAGATGCTGAATTCTATTTCTCGGCCACAGACAAGTGAGGAACAATAATCATGTTGAGTTGTGGATGAGAAGGTGGAAGGGTCACCTAAGTTTTTCTTTCCTTTTTGGCTTTAAATTTCAGAGTAATGTGAAGGTTTAAATAACTAGGTTACAATGTTTGCAGTTGTTAGGGATAGCCCCTCTTGTTTTTTTATTTTTTTTGAGACAGAGCCTCAAGCTGTCACCCTGGATAGAGTGCTGTGGCATCACAGCTCACAGCAATCTCCAATTCCTGGGCTCAAGCAAGTCTCCTGCCTCCGCCTCCCAAGTAGCTGGGATAGGTGCCCACCACAATGCCCAGCCATTTTTTGGTTGCAGCCATCATTGTTGTTTGGTGGGCCTGGGCTGGATTCGAACCCGCCAGCTCAGGTGTGCGTGGCTGGCGCCTTAGCCCGTTGAGCCACAGGCGCCGAGCCGGGATAGTCCCTCTTGTAGTTGTGTGGATCACCTGAATGAAATAAAAAGTGCAATACAGGTAAGACAGATCTTATTAGTAAGTTTAGCGTGTAATATAATCTGTAGGACTCAATATTACAACTGCTTATTTGAAAATAAATTTTACTGTCAGTGTTGTCAAAAGAAGTATCATGTGTATTTCTTAGGCCTTAGCCAAGCATTGAAAACTTCGATTGTAGGATATAAGTTCACTGCTACAGTGCTCTCCTTTCTAAATTTATGCTTTTTTTTTTTTGCTAACTTTGCCTAGGCTATTACCCTCTTGGTTAGAATTTAAAAATATATATATTTTGAAAATTTTTAGTTACTTAAATGCATAAAATTTCAAACTATAAGGCAAAAATAAGGGTAGAAATAAAGATTTCAGAAATGATACGTGACGACAGACTTAAAATCTCAGAGATCCTGTGTTTATTATCTGCCTGCCAGTTTTGTTGTGGGTTATTGCTCCAGTGCTGGGTTTTAACCTTACAGGTCTTTGTGCTGCTTTCTCAAAAGAAGTTTAACAATATATGCTGAATTACCCTGACCTTCAGAGTTGTGTATTTATACAGGTGGTGGAGTATAACCCATAAGTCTCTACACATTGAGAATCAGACTTACTGGGCATTTCCTTTGAATTCTTAAGATAAATTCATTTTCTGCTTTACCTTTCCTCATAAATTCAGCTTTCTCAATGGAAGGGAAAAGAAAGTACAACCAAGGAGAGATGCTAGATTTTTCTTTTAGCACAGTTAGAAAAGGTAGCCAGTAACTCAACTGTGTCAGGATTGCTGAGTGAGGGACTTGAATGGAGAAAAAAATATAGATTATGTTGTTTAGTAGTTAAGCAGGCGGTGATTATCTGAGATGTATCTTAAAAGTATTCAGTGCATATTAAGCTCCTGGTTTTTCTCCTATGGATCTGATCCTTCTCCAGCCTTTCTCACTAGAGTAAATGTAACTCTATTGACCCAGTTGCCTAAGCCAGAAAAGTAGAGGTAATGTTGGAATCTCTATGAGGCAAAATAGATTTTGAATCTATCTATTTCTCTTCATCCACTGTATCCCCTGGGCCAAGATGCAGTTATTTTTACCAGGACGATTTCAGTAGACCCATAACTAGACTTTCTATATTGCTCCTAATTCATTCTAATTCATTGTCGTGAATTAGCTAGGATTTTTTTTCTATCAGAAAGAGGCTTAAAATGCCCCAATGATTTTCAGTTGTATTTGGGATATATAATATATAAAGTAGAATACACCTGACATGGCTTTTGACTCTGTGTAGCCTAATCCTTGTCTACTTCTCTGTGGTTATTCTGAACCATTCTCCCCTTGAATCAATTTCCATTTTCTAAAACACTGACCTAAATTTACTTACCTAAAGGGGCAAAGTTCTTTCCCATTGAAGAACCTTTACATTTGCTCCCTCTGGGTGAAACACATTTTATCCTATTTTTCCTGATTTATCATTCAAATTTCAGATTAAATGTTATTTTCTCATTGAGGGCATCCCTAAAGAACCAATTTAAACTAGATATGCCCTCTATTCTCTCTCATAGTGTGCAATAAAGGATTAACTCAGCAGGCCATGGGGGTGCTTGCTGCTTCCACCTTCCAAAGAAAAGTCTGTTTTTAGGACTGTCTCCTGAAAGTGGAGTATTCTGAGATTTCGTATGGACCACATGGTACCATTTTGGTTAGGTGGCTAATTGCCCACAACGTGATTTATGGTGAATACCTGTTTTTGCTAAGGGAATTAGAGTCTGAGTGGTTGAGGTTAGTCATATGGGAGCTGCATGTCTTTGTATCTGGTCCCCAGGTAAAACCCTGGACAACAAGGCTCAAGTGAGCTTCCCTGGTTGGTGACTATTCACGTGTGTTGTTGTGAATCATTGCTGGGAGAGCCAAGTGCATTCACAAAGGACTGTGTTGGGAGGGGACGCCTGGAAGCCTGTGCCTACATTCTACAGGCCTTTGTCCCTTATGTCTCTTCTCTTTGTTGATTTTTCTTTACATTCTTTCTCTATAATAAGCCATACCAGTGAGTATAATTATTTTTCTGAGTCCTATAAATCTTTATAGTGACTTATTAAACCTAAGAGTGATCATGGTC
This sequence comes from Perodicticus potto, assembly GCA_963574655.1. Classification (NCBI taxonomy): domain Eukaryota; kingdom Metazoa; phylum Chordata; class Mammalia; order Primates; family Lorisidae; genus Perodicticus; species Perodicticus potto. The sequence goes on along the minus strand of CAUYRH010114972.1, from coordinate 14,399 downwards.
TTAGAGACCCTTAACACACATAGTATTTTGTGTTTTTTTTCTTCAAAACAACTATTTCCATTTGTCCTTATATAGTATATAATTGTTTATTTACTTGTTTTTTTTTCCTTGACATCCATACATTTTAGGGGAAATTAGGTAGTGAATTGTGTCCCACGATATACTTAGTCCCTAGCATAGCACAGTAGGCACTCAATAAATGTTTGGGGAATTAAGAATTAAATGTACTATGGAAATAACATGTCAGACACTTAAATTACTAAGTGAATCCAATCTGAAAAGGCTAGAGAGTATGTATGATTTCAATTATATGACTTTCTGGAAAAGCCAAACTATGGAGATAGTAAAAAGATCAGTAGTTGCCAGGAGATGAAGGGAAGAGAGAATGAATAGGTGGAGTAGAGAGGATTTTCAGGGCAGCACAACTACCCTGTGTGATACTGTAATGGTGAATACGTGCTGTTGTACATTTGCTCAAACCCAAGAACACACAACATCCTCAAGTAAATTATGGACTCTGAATGATTGTGTATCAGTGTAGGTTCATCAGTTGGAACAAAGGCACCCCTCTGGTGGGGGGTGGTGGTGTTGGTAATGGAGGAGGCTATGCATGTGTGTAAGAGGCAAAGTCCATTGGTCACTACAATAGTTTTGAGACAGACTGCGTTATGGTGCATTATTTCATTTCTAAAGCACTGTCAACAGCATACGTATATGGGTATATACTCTGTACCTTCTGCTCAATTTTGTTGTAAACCTAAACTTCTACAGAAAATAAAATCTATGGAAAAATTAAATACACAGTAGTTGATGAAAAATAAAAGGCTCTAAAAACTTTCAAAGAAAGACTTGATAATGTTGTCTTCCAATTTGGTCTCCCCTTTAAATATTATGATTTAGCTTTACTACCTGAATAATTACATGTATTATTGAAAATATAAAGTCATAATATTTTAGTTAGTATTATAGATTTGTGATAATTCTGATAACTGTGTTCTCACTCAGCTCTCTGAGTTAATATTTTCTTGTCACATTTGTATGAAATTCCTACAATAATCTTTATGTTTGATATAGAGGATTTTGGAGTGAATGGGATATGAGGAGAGAGAAAAATGCAAGCAGAATTGTTCAGGTTGGCTTAAGAGAATGAAGTGAAGCAGTAGGTGATGAGCTGTCACTGGAAGGTGAATTCTAAAGCTGTGAAGAGCATAATTAATTAAAGGACTTTGCAACTTGCTCTTGACCCACATTTTAAATTGCAGAGAGTTAGTAAACCAGGACTAGAAATCTCTAAAGATATGAAGTGGAATAGACAATAGCTTGACTTATAAATAGGAAGAACACAGGTGATGAAAAATTAAGAGTTTAAAACGTATCTGCTATAGTGACTGGGATAAGAAGTGGCCTGCTATTTTCTACATGTACTTGAGTTTATCTCTGTTCTGAGAAACCTGAAGTTACTATTCAAGTCCTGCAGCACTTTCTGTGGTTAGTGGAAATTGATGTGTGAGGGACTAGAGGTAAGAAATTAGGGGCCCATGAGAAACCTGGTGATATGGGACTGGTCACTGAAAGTGAGCGCTCATTTGCAAGGATATGGAGATTTAACTTCTCAGGACACATCCTCAAATGTCAATATCACGCATCTCATTCTAAATCAGACATATGCTGTTGCATGGGTTGAAATTCTCATTCTCTGCCTGTAAATGTAGGGGGCACTGAGTGAGTCCTTCCCCCCGCCTGCCTAGCATATGTTCTTTTTCTTGCTAAGCATTCACGTTTCCCATTGAAGGTCTGTCTTTCCCTGTTCCCAGCCCATGATGCTTGCCCGCCCTATCAGATTTATGTTTGGGAATTTAAATCTGGAGTAGAAATATCAGCCAGGAACTGGTTGTCCCAGTTGCTAAGCCCCAAAGTGACAGCCACTAAAATCTACACTCTGTATTCTCAGAAACACCATAATTCTTTATTTTTTCTGAGGCAAAATCATTTCTGTGAGTGTATGAAATACTAAATATAAACAGAGTTGATGCCTCAAGGTTAAGAAGTGTTAGTTTCTCATTGCCAAGAAGAGCTGCTCAAAGGATTGGGTGTGTCTTGGGAAATGTTTGTGAGCAGGCGGGGATGTGTCTGAGCACGTATAGATTTAGGGACTCCTTATAATGTCCCTTCCAGCAATGGTGCTTTTACTCTAATTAGTACGTAATCTGTCACTGAAGCAAATGCTTTTAGTACACTTTTGACTAGAAAGCTGGATCTGGTTACTGATGTTCCACAGTAGAGTGAACTCAGTGAAATAAGGTTGAGGATTTTGGCTCCATTTTTGCTTTTTCTTTCCACTCATGGCCATTGAATACACATTCACAGAGTCGATACTCTGCATAACACATGGTGCTAAAGGGCTGATGAGGCTTCATCTGAGAACATTTATAAGACTAAGATGATTGGCTTTTCTAGGCAGAAACTGGAAAGGAGGTAAAAGTCATTTCCGGCAGACAAGGATCCATGAAGTTTTTAGTCTTTTGAAAGATCGTGGTTCTGTAAAGCAGCTGCCCTAAATACAGTCCAGTATTTAACCACGTAAGGCTTCAGAAGTTTTTCCTGCTAACTAGTCTTAATAATTCTTCCTCTTTCCTTTATCCTTGTATCTAAGAAAAAGCTAATTCCTTACAATAGTCCTTCATATAGTTAATAGTGTTAATGAGAAAACCCTTTATATAGGTAAGGCAGTTACTAAGTCACTTTTCCACCTTTCTTTTACCCCTCCAGGCTAAGTAATCCAATTATGCTAACTTTATACCACAATTAAACTAAAAGATTGCTTTAGAAAAGTTTAACCACATTAGTGGAATATCTGCTAACCAAACCAGGTGCCTGTCAAGAACTGTGGTTAGTAGCCTTGTAAAAACTAAAGGGGTTTCATACTCTGCTATTCTGTGCTATAAACTTTCATCTGGCAGAAAGCTCGAGGGAAAGAAACAAACTAAAACAACTCAGTCAGAACCAGTGGCTCCCTGTGGATTTTGATGCTTGTGTGGACTACCTGAACAGGTATGAAGCATGCTCTATTGATTTAAAAAAAATTCCTGAGCATACAAAATTTTGGGCTTTTTTGTGCTTTTGCAATAATGCACTACAACAATCAACTTCCACATCAAGTAGGCTTGACTGTGGTGCCAGCCCCATGAGAGTATAGAACCGCCTTGTAATTACCAGGCCAGTGATCTCGAGTCCCTCACTTTCCCATGTCCTCTGCTGGGCTGAGGTGGGATTGTGGTCCAGTTGCTGTTTACCTTCCCAACGTGCCACTGGTAAAGTCTGTGTTTGCCATCAGCTTCCCCTTGGCCATCATTCATCATTTTTCTTCTATACTTTCTTAACCTACCAATTCTTACTTTAAAAATAGCAGGTAGACTTTAACATGTTCACTAGATAACTTAGACAAAATGTATGTTCTGAATAGCTTTATATCCATCAGGCTTCTTTCCCCATCATTTTTACTTCTTCTTCTGAATTCTGTCTAAACCTTGAAATAGGGGAGAAGGAAATTCTGGTGTTCCCATGATAACTTCCCTTCTGATATGAACATTATGCTGACTCTGATTTTGAATCAGAACGGGTCACCTCTGTTTCAGCTCTTTCTGGGGCTACTATCTTAATACTTTAATGTGCTGAGAGTCAAGACTAGGGTAAGGCAAGAGAGATGCCCAGGGGGCAACATTTAAGGAGGCCTCACACTCAGTGTCCAACGGGGTGCCTTGTCTGAGAGCTCCCTGGCCTGTGCCTTCCTGATACTTTACCTGTCAAGCATGCAGGGGGTGTAAGGATGAGTTGAAATGTGTTTGGAGGAGGGGAATATGGTTTTGCTTCAATCCTGAGGCAGTTGAACCCACATAGCAGTAGGCGAGAAGTCCTTGGGTTCTGGGTGTTCGCTGTCTGTGGCTAAATCCAGGTCTTTATTCTGGTCCCTCTGACTTTTTTTCCTCCTCTTTTGACTTGTGCTGATGTTATGAACTGAATTGTGTCTCTCCAAAATTCATATGTTGAGGTCCTAATCCACAGTGCCATAGAATGTGACTATACTTGGAGTTAGGGTTTTTAAAGAGGGACTATTAAATAAGGTCATATGGCTGGACCCTAATCCACTATGACTGGTCTCTCTATGAGAAAAGGGAAAGACACCCAGGAGGGACGTGCCCTGAGTGAGGGCCATCTGCAAGCCAGGGAGGAGAAACCAAACCTACTGACATCTTGATCGGGGGCTTACATCCTCCAAAAGGGTAAGAAAATCAATTTATGTTGCTTAAGACATCTAGTCTGTGGTATTTTGTTATGGCAGCCCCAACAAAATAATATAGTTGTTTATATGACAAATGTTTTTCCAAGAGGGTCCCTCTATATAAAAATTTCTTCTTAACCTTGACCCTGACCTTCCTGGGTACTCACATGTGGACACTTAGTTTTTGTTATCATTTCATTCTTTACTACTTAACTTCAAAGAAGCTATTCTAGGATTAAGAAATCCCTTTATGGGATATAATTAGAATTTGAGGCCAAGCCAAGAAAGACCTCTGGAGGCTTTTCTTTACTCCAGGAATAGGATTGTAAATTTTAATGGATTGGCCCATTGTTCTTTATGTTTGAGGCCATGCTCAGTTCCTGCTGTTATTACCTATGGTCCAAAAAAGATTGACTTAATGTCATTCTTGAATGATGCACTATGCCTTTCTTAAAAACAAAAAGCTGGCTAATTTCCATAATGTACATTTAATAAGTGAACCCATTTATTTTTCTTTCCAATTTTTTTTCTTAATTTAAGGTCAAACCACATCTCTTTTCTTTCTTCTTAATTACATGCAGTGTCTAAACTCTAATAACAATAAATTAAAATATTTAAGAATGAACCAAAAGGACATTTCTCTAAAGGAACAAAGAGAGACCTTAGAAATCAGTCCGGCATTCAATGATGTTGAGAGCTGGGAGTGCTGAAGAACCCTAAGCCCTAGTGACTAAGGTCCTAGGATTAATTCCGTTGCTAATCAGCTCAAGTATCCATATTTCTAGAAGGATGATGTCCACTAGATTATTTCTAGTTCTTTTATGGAAGGATTCTATAATAATAAGAGATAAAAATAATTGGAAAACTAAGATACTGCTGACTGGTTAGCTATATTATATGAACCTCCTTTTTCTCTTAGATCGGTTGAAAAATACAAAGCAAACTTCTTTCTGATCTACAGCTATCCTACCATCTCTCCAGAATATATATACCTCTATATTGGTTTATACCCTAAACTAAGCTTTTTAGGCCTGAACACCATAAGCCTGAAAGGAGATTTGGGTGGGGATGGTGGTGAGCTGAAAAAAAGAACCTGTACATTGTCTAAAGGGGGCACCAGGCCTCTGCCTTATATGATGTGGCCGTCTTATAAGATGATGGCATCCTTGGTTGCCAGGTGTGTCTAAATTTTCTAATTTTCTATGCAAATATTAATGTCACATCTCATTTTAAATGTTGGCAACCAGAAGAATTTTTTTGAAAGTTGTACATGACAAATAAATAGGTCTGTCATTATTCTTTAAGATTTCCTGAGTTTCTAAAGTAGGAGCCTTACAAATGTTCACTGATGCTGGGTTCCTGGTACCGAGTTCCCTGGGAAGCCTGGACAGTGATTTTCAAACTATCTTCCCTCAGAGCCCAGCAGGTCTTCCATGGCTCCTCCAGCCTACCTATTTTTTTTTTTTTTCCTTTTTTGACTAGGTTTAAGGTTTAATTTGAATCAAGGCTTGATTTGGTTAAAAAATAAACATTTAGCACTGGGCACTTAGGAAGCACTATTTACACGTTAGCTACTATTTTTAATAAAGGAATTGTAAGACATTTTCTGTAGGAATAATGAGTTAATGTCCTAATTAATCTATCATGTTGTTCCAAAGAAAGAACATTCTTCAATTTCATGGAATTCAAAAGCATTTTAATACATCCTTAAAGTTTTTATGATATTCCGAAATAGCTATACTTTATGTAAGACTTTAGTGTGCAAAACTCCAGTGAGAGCCTTTGCTGCAACCTTCGGCTACTTTTGCTTTTAGATTTAAAAAAAAGTTTTACAGTTTCATTTCTTATCTGGGTTACCCACGGCTGAGCTGACTTGAGGGATTTTTTACCTTTGGAGCTGAGAGTACAAATGCATCCATCAATATTCGATTTCCCAGAGGTATGCTAATTCTCATGAATAATCACAACAATCATGGCAAGTTTTTAGAGATTATAAGTGAATCATTCCTCTGCAGTTCTGTAAAGAAAGTTGTTTTAGAAGCTGGTTAACTTAATCTTTCACATTCTCAGCCCAGCCCCATCTTTGCAGTCTTGAACCCCATCAATGAGGAGTGTATCACTTTCTTCTTACCTGGCTTAGATAGTTACTCTGCCTGGAATGCCTCTCACCTCTCTTTGATTGTCAAAATTTCTTCCATCTTTCAAAGCTGGTTTCAGATCCTGCCTCCTCCAGGAAACCTTCCTCCTCCTTCAGTGTTACAATCACCCCGTGCCTGCTATTTTCTTCCTCTGAGAACTCTTAATAGTTTATTTTTATATCTTTGGTGGGACTCACTAAATTCTTGTTGTGCATGCCTTCTGTAACCCCTGCTCAACTTTCTGAGAAAATATTGATAAACCATATTCTATGAAGCAATATTGCATGTTTCACTAAATCATAAAGACCCTGTGTCTTGGCTTTGAGTATTGATTCTTGGTACCTGCTTACTATCACGTATAACGCCCTTCTAGGGCCAGTGGTTGCCTAGATTTTTTTCTCCAATTATATTTGAGCAAAACACACAAATACTATAAGCTGTACTTATATCAAACTTGTCAGTTTATTATGTCTATCTTATTTTTGTTCTTATAGATTGTCTCTTCTTGGCTCTATAACTCGTCATATTCTCAGCAGTATCTTGAGTTCTTCGTTAACTTAGAACGTTTCATGAGTTCCTTCTGAGATTAGGGTAAATTTAGCCTGTGAAACCCGCCATTCTTTCTCATTGCCACAGTTTCGCATAGAAGGCTGTACAGACTTTGATATTTACTTCACTACAGACTTGGACATTTGGGAGGATCCTTATGTAGTAACCAGATTACAAAGTCACTTTCAAATGCTGTCTGGTGTCCACTGAGAACTCAGATGATAGAGTTCCTCTATCATAGAGTTTCCTCATAGATGATAGGTGAGGAAAAAGCCAGGATGTATATTGTAGTAAGCTGGCTCTTCCCTGAAGAGCTTACGTGCTCATACATTGAACTCATAATTGTTGTCACTGTGACCCATTAAGAGTGATCCATTTTACCCTCAAAAACTTTCCAGTTTAGATAATAAATTGAATGATCCTCTATTCATTATAGCCCTTTATTTATTATGGAATATTAGTGCAGCATTAGAAGTCTGTGAATTGAGGAGGGATTGGGAACTAAATTGAACTGAAGAGATTTACTCCCTAGAGCTCAGAACACTTTCCTCCTGAGATCCCTAGCATTTAATAAGATATCCTTCAAGTGGGGTATGTTCTTATCTTTACAAGGTGTTCCGGATGACTCCGTAAGAGCTATGGCAGTGCGTGTTTGGTGGGTGCTATTATGGGTAAAATACAGAATCACTGATCTCTCAGAATCACTGATCTCATCTTTCGACTTCCGGGCTCTCCTGCCTGTTCCTTTCCATAGAAACCCTGAAACTCTTACCCACTTTTCCCCCTTGCTTCCTCTCCTTCCTGAGTGACCCAAGTGCTTCTCCCTGGGACCCTCTTCTTGGATACTGTGAGTAACAGATTATCTTTTTAATGATAAAGGGCTACTAATTTGTTGGCCTCACCATACCTGAACTATAATAAAAATCTACATTTAAAGATACTGTTATTATGTTAATAGAGAAAACTTAGAACTAATTCTTTAGCCCCACAGCTAAAAGCTTTTACACTGATGTTTTAATGTAGATAATTTCTTAAGATAGGATACCTGCCTCAAATTTTAGATCTTTGCTTTCAAAATTGGAAGACTTAGAAGCCAAAAGATATGAATATCAGTCTCACATCTGTTGTTAACTTTTTACTTGAACAAATCATTCAGTTTTTTATGATAGATTCCTTGCTTTTACAATAAATAAACACATGAAATAACACAAAAATGTTGACGAAAACATTAGAAGAATAAAATCACAATATATAGGAAAGTGTTTTGAACACAAAAGATAGGAAATATTATTGTTAGATAGGAAAATTAGTGACCCAGTTTGACAAAAAAGAGTCACTCTATTTCCATGGATAAAGACAAGCATATCTCAATCATTTTATGCAAGAAAAATGGTGACACAAAGCTAATATAGAGACCACATCTCGGGGGAAATACATGCTAAACTATAAATGAACAATGGATGCAATGAATTATGCATGATTTTTAATTAGTTAATGAAATGGATTCATATTAAATGATAATGAAGGATTTCTGGTTCTAGTTTTGAATTCTGTATTGAAGTAAATCACTGGGTAGGAATTCCCACTGACAGCCATTGCCATGTAAATCTCTCCATGTGGCTTGTTCAACACATCCTTCCTAATGAAGAGGGAGGAAGGAGGACATTGGCAGGGTTGGAACAAAGGAGGGCAAAAGTAATGTAATGGGTGCCTCAGAGATTAAAATATGGAGAAAGAGCCTGGTACATACGAATTTGCTTACAAAATAACCTTTGTAACAAAAGCCATTTATGGTTCAATATCCACATGGCCTTGGAGAGTGGGGCCTCTATTTTTCACCTTGATTGATCTGACCTTTTCTAGTTAGTTTTCTCTTTTGCTCTGCTTTTTGGGTTTTTCTTTTGTCATCTAGCATTTTGGCTTGTATGTTCCCTATTTTTCTTGGTTTGTGGCCAGTTAGACCAGCTGGTGGTAATGAGGACATTGGCTGGTCCTGGAGGCAGAAGGAAGGAGGGACATTTGGCGGTGTTTTCCATGGTTAGAGCAAAATAGCAGCCAGTTTTCTTTAGTATCTGCTAAATATCAGGTGCCTCACATGTGCTATCTAAGAGCAGCCTCCTAATTCTCCTCTGAGTTGAGTGTTTACCGCTCACATGTCTCTTCTCACAAGATTTAGGCTTGTGGAAAGTAAATAATTAAGTCCAGGTCTTAGGCTTTGCAGGAGGCCAAGCTAGAAAGTCAGATCAGAGCTGTCTCACTCCAAAGCTTGTGTATTTAGCAGTGTTTACCCCTCAGATGTTTAGCTGGGCACAAGGAGCAACGGGCAAGAATAGAATTAAGTGCATCAGAAACAACTCGTCACCACTGGAGACAAAGCCACAACTCTGGTCTGCTAATGACTTCATCTCTAATGCGCTGAGGACAGTGCATTCTCATTTGGCTCTGTGTATTTGCCTTCTTTCTCAAGATTTCTATAGGTTAAAAAGAAACAAATGAGCAACTTCTAACCTTAGCAAATTATAAAATACCTCTGTGGGGGAAGGAATGCTTCCAACTCATCCATTTTTTTTTCTTGCTACTGTTGCAATATCATTTACCTCTTCCTGGACGCACGCTTTTCTCAATCTCACTCTTGGACTGAGCTCACAGATTGGAGAATTCTTTGCTTGGGTCTTTGCATCCTCTGGCACCTGTTCAAGACTAAGTTAAAACTTTTCACCCAGTCTCCAGAATGAAGTAGTAACCCACAAGTATCACGGATTTTCTGAATCCAGAGTTTAGTGGTTAGGAAAGGGTATCGCTAACCATTGCGGTTTGTGTACCGTGTCCTTTGACAAAAAGGGCTAGTCTTGTTCTTTTTGTATCTCCAACATGTTAGGAGGGAATGGTTGGTGCATGGGAGGTGCTCCCTATCCCCTGAATTTGTCTGTCTCTCTGACACTGATAGCTCTGGAAAGTTCCTCAGTTGATGTATACCGAGGTACTAATTTGACACAGCTAACACATTTCTTGTTATGGTAAACTTAAAACTATTTTACAGTATAGTTGCATAAGTAACCAAAGCTGCAGAAGCTGTCCCGATTGTAGTTCAGGGAACTACAAAATAATTTAGTCAAGGAGGCTGATGCCAATCAAATGAAAGCGTAAGAAAGACTTGGACTTGATTAGAAAATCTCAAACTGCGTAGTTTCTCTGTCTTCTGGGTCTCCATGTGCGTTCCTTCCCATCGAGCACTTCCGGTTAAGCGTCTTAGGATTGAAGCAAAATGCTTTTGCTTCCATGTACTTGGGAGTGTGATAGTCTCACAGTCCATGTTTAATGTGCATCTAAGCCTCTCCATTCTTCTTCTTTCTTTGCATGTAAATGGACAGAATTAAAAACATAGGTTAGCTGAGAAGCCAATTATTATGTTTTTCCATTTTCCCCCGTCAATACGATGGGGGCAATTAGGCACAGGCTTTTTTGAAGATTTTTTGCCATGTCAAAGTGAAATGACTATCATTAAAAATTACAACAATCCAGATTATAATAAGCAAAGAATTTTTCCATTAGGTCAGTGAAAACAGTCCACCTTCAACTGTAACACTGTTATTAAACTGCTGCCTCCTATTCCGCCTAGAAAAGTATTATATTTCACACAGCTTTCAGAATGAGGCTTGGTGGGACAGAAACTAGCTCTTCCTCTCTGTTTTATGTTGTTTGTATATTTCTTTCCTCTCAATCCTTCACAAACATCTATTAACAGATTCCCTATGGTTCCTTGGTAAAAGTATATAATTGAAACAGTTTAAAAAATTAATGGAACAGAAATACTGACTGTACTCCAGTTTTTTGTTACTTTTCCTTATCCTTCAGTTATAAATCTATTTCCTATGCAGTATTACTACAATCAAATATTGTGAAACTTTATAACTTCATCTTAGGGTGATTTCTTTAAGATGTTCTATGAGAACCTTCTCAAATCATGCCTCTGAGCATAATGTTTTTTTTCACACAGCATGCGTATTATTAATTTTTGAAAATGTGACCTCAGAAGCCTATTCTATTTGTCACACTGTGATGGAAACATTTATTCCTGGAAATAGTGTGAAAGCTATCAGGGCCAGCCGCCTCAGAAGCTGGGTTATTATCATTACCTTATCTGTGCCTCCGTCCCCTCCCGCCAGCCACCAGCTTTCATCAGGTTAGTGAATACACGACGAGTCATTGACATTATTAGGTTTTACAAAGGTTTATCTGGAAGTTGGCTTTTTTTTGAGCCCTGCTCTGCTCTATTAAAGCCAACATGTATAGGGCTAATATTCCAAAGAACCATGAACGTGAACTCAGCTCCGTTAATCTTTTCAGTCCATCAGGTGTCCGTCTGTCCCACTTCCACCTGTGCTCAGGCTGTTCTCTTTGCTGACTTCTCCTTCTGCTGCATTCTGCAACATGTCAGCAAGTTTTTAATCTCACAGTGCACTTGAACCTATAGTGAAACTTCCGCGGCACACTTCAATTGTGTTGATCACAGAAAAAGAGTGAAAAATAGAATGTACTGACCGTGCTTTGGACTTCTTTCAAATAATTTAATGTTCTTTAAAAATTTTCATGGCATAAGATCCTCTCATAGCACACCAGTGTGCAGCGGCACACGGGTTGAAAATCACTGTAATGTATGTTCAAATTGTACCTGGCATTAGCATCTATCTCCAGCGCCACGCCTCCGAGAAGCGTGTTCTCATTCTCACAAGCAGAAGTCACTTACATACACTGTGTCTCGGCCTCACACACGCCCCACTGTAAAGCGTGTGCAAGTCGACCTGTGCGACCGTGTTGCTTTCTGTCTTGATGGTACCGAGGATTTGTTTTATTTATTTATTTTTGTTGTTGTTGTTATAAATCAGATTTTGAGGATTTGTTTTAATCAGATGTGGTAAGCCGCACGACCCAGAAATGATTGTTATGAAGGAAGAAGGTTTTATTTCACTCACAATCCCCCAAACACAGGAGGCACATTCGGCCATGCAGGGCCACACGGGGAAGTGCCGAGGAGACATGAACCAGCAGAGAGGATTAGTAGGCTGAAGCTTTGATTGTGGTTTTTGTAAGAAGAAAGTGGTAAAGCAATGTAAGCAGGCTTAGGATTGGACAGCTTGATTAATTTCAGTGGGCCGTGGGCTGCAGGGACCTGTTGTAGTTGGTGTGACCAGTGCAGGGAGCAGTGGCCGAGGGTGAGAGCCAGGTAACGGAGGTGCTTGGAGACATGGGCTCTGGGTCGGCTGGTTTCTGGATCTGGGGTGTGCTGTCTGGCAGGTCCTTTGCCTTCTCTCAGATGAGCTTGCCCTTAGAGGGGTAGTGTTTCCTGCAGTCAGCAAGGCCTGGATGTCAGAGCACTTAAAATAAAAAAAAAAAATAAGAAAATATAGGTAATATACCTTCTTTTTTTAGAAATAGGGGTGCTTATTGAGAAGATGAGGAATGAAGAGTCTCAGCATATGAAACCTTAATTAAAATGGAGATGTCAGGCTGTAATAAGGGCAGGGCAGAAGGGCTGGGGTTAGAAGTTGTTTAAGACATCTTTCTCACTCTACCTCTTCTCTTTCCCCCACCTCCAAATTAAACATTGAAACCTTATCCCACAGTATGTTGAATTTGGAGATGAAGGTTTGGGGAGGCAATGTGGTCAGGAAGATGGAGCTCTTATGAGATTAGTGCCCTTATAAAGAGAGACAGGGCTTCCTGCCTCCTTTCTCTTGCCCTCTCCCTGCTATGTGAGGATATAACCAGGAAGTGGGCCCTCACCAGACACCAGATCGGTTGACACCGGTTTTTAGAATTAAGGCAAATAAATGTTTAAGGAATAGTCTATGGTGTTTGTTATAAGCAGGGTCAGCTAAGATATCATGTAACTTATCTGAATATTATTAAAGTTATGACTTCTGACAAATGACTATAGTTCAAAGAAAGATTAAACATGTGTAAGTTGAGTATCTATAGTCCCCAAGCCCCAAATCTGAAATGCCCACAGTCTAAAACTTTTTAAGTGCTGCCATGATGCTAAAGGATTTTTGAATTAGGGATTCTCAGCCAGTTAAGTACAATGCAAACATTCCAAAATCTAAAACAATCTGAACTCCGTAATTGGTGGGATCTTGCCTAATGTGTACAATGTGAGGGTGTTCAGCACAGCCCCTGCGTGAAAGGCTCAACTACAATATGAACTTTACCTTAGAAATGAAAACAATGGGCCAGGCGCTGTGGCTCACGCCTGTAATCCTAGCACTCTGGGAGGCAGAGGCAGGTGGTTTGCCTGAGCACAGGAGTTGGAGACCAGCCTGAGCCAGAGCGAGACCCTGCCTCTAAAAATAGCCAGAAGACGTGGCAGGTATCAGTAGTTCCAGCTTCTTGGGAGACTGAGGCAAGAGAATCGCTTCAGCCCAAGAGTTCGAGGCTGCCATGAGTTGTGACGCCATGGTACTCTACCAAGGGTGACAAAGTGAGACTCTGTCTCAAAAAGAAAAGGGGGGGGGCGCCTGTAGTCCCAACTACTCAGGAGGCTGAGGCAAGAGAATCACCGAAGCCCAAGAGCTGGAGGTTGCTGTGAGCTGTGATGCCACAGCACTATACTGAAGGTGATAAAGTGAGACTCTATCTCAAAAAAAAGAAATTAAAACAATGTAACCTAAATATTTGTGTCCTCATATTAATCTGAAATTTTAAAAATCTGGAATGTGAAACACTTAAGATTCCAAGCATTTCAGATAAAGGACTCTCAGCCTACAGAAGAATGTTAAGATCATATAGCTCATCTGCTTGGATAACATGTTTAGACACATTCATGGCCTTCGGGGAATAGGAATTTGAGAAAATATGTACAGTTTTTCTGGTATCTTGGGGTTACTCTTCCCCAGGAAAGCTGATACTGCCATGTGACCAGATTCACTTGCTTATTGCTGGGATGTAACATCAAATTGCAACAGAAAATTTCATTCAGTAAGATTTTGATGAACTAGTCACAATCTCAGCTCTGCCTTGTTCAGTCAAAAGAACTTTCCCCAGGCACTCCACCCAAACAAGCAGATGGCGGACTAGGACACTTGTATACATGTGGCTACTCAAGTATGTTTTCCCACATCTTGGCTGCCAGGGGATGCCACTGACAGGGTAAATATGTCAGTGATCATTTGTTAATATGCCCTACTAATGACAGTAGCTATGACTGAGAGAGGATACCCAAGAAGGGTGAGGTCAGGGAGAACAGGTCTTCTCAAGGAGAGCACAAGGATACACCTGCGGCAGGATCCTCTCCATGGTGACTCAGCCCTTAGGAATTTGTAAACTTAACTTCCTGGAACTTGGAAGTTTCCAAGTTCTGTGAAATACTGTAGTTAGGTGGGGGCTGGAATAGCATCTCCCGCTTGATTCAAACTGGCCAATGAGAAGGGTACCTG
>CAUYRH010114971.1:0-11173 GCA_963574655.1 Perodicticus potto | reverse complement strand
CCACTTGCCCAACTCCGCCGCTTTTTCCTTCCTCAGGGTGTCCAGAAGTCTCACACTGTCTCCCTGTGTCCCCAAAGGGAAGTTCTGGGCAGATCCCACCTGCCAGAGATGCCTGAAGTCCTCTCTCCCCAGTCTCACTGTCCACCCTTCAAATTTTAAAGATCCTTTCTCAGGCTAACAATATGCAGTATAGGCTTTCATGTAAGGCTGAGCAGTGGCTGTGAGCTGCAGCTCCCAGTCAGCCAAGTGATTGGAAGGGGAAACAACCAACGCTGTGCAGTGCACTGTGCTGCCTGGTAATTTTGCTAATATCAGTGTCCTGAACACACTTAAGGTAGGGTAGGCTGAGCTGTGATGTTTAAAAGTAGGTGAGGTTTATTAAATATATTTTCAAATTATGATGAGTTTATTGGAGTATAACTCCATCATTAAGTTGAGGAGCATATCAAATCCAGAAAATAAATTTTCCCAGAAGAAAAAGTTACTCAGAAAGAAAATTAAAAAAAATCTAGATAATAAGAAAAAACATTTCTAGGAACTGACATAGATTCAGGTATTTACGTTAAACAAATTCATTGAATTTTAGGCAAGATTAAGAAGTAGTAATTTATATTTTACAATATGTTGATGACTTTTTTTCAATTTAAAGAATAAGCAAACAATCTTACAAGTATCTGGACAGGAAAAAGAAAAGGCTATACAGTAAGGAGTCAGATTGGCCTCAAATCTTTCTTCCATACTAAGTATTAATAAATGATAATGTACACTAAATAAGTAGACTACTAAACACCTACATCTTAAATTTACTGAACTACAAATAATTCAACATCCAAACAAGCTATCATTCCCATGAGAGAAACAGAAATGCATTTTAGACTTACAAAGATTAGTAAATATTGCCAATGTACATTTCCTCTAAAATTACGCACATACACACAAATTCTAGTAAACCGATTAGCAAATCAAAATAAACAATGAGAAAGATATGACATAAAAGAAATGTCAATGAGAAATGAAACTAAGTGTCAAAAAAGGAATAGATTTAATTATGAAATAAGCAAATCTAAATAATTTTCTCAATGTAAATGCTGTTGGCTGAAAGTAACAAAAAACAATCACTCATCTACTTTACATAATAGGACAAAAACCTTTTTTTAGAGCAAGTCCTAATATGTGACATTTCCCGTTTGGTTAAAACAGTGATTCTAATGTTTAAACACAGATTCATTCTCTCTCTCTCTCTTTCTGCATTTCTATCTAACTCTTGAAAAGTGTACCAAATTTGTCATTCCTAACTACACTCATAACACCAAGAGTTCCATTCATCACATCTAAATGCAACTATATTCAAATGGAAAAAGAGCCATTTTCTTTATATTTATTGGTTTTTATTAATGGGAAAATAATTTTTTTAGATTTCCCCTCATATTTCATTGGCAAGAATTATATCACATGTTTTTGCTTAAGCTAACAGTGGTTTAGAAGAAAACCAACATGATTGGATTAAAATAGTATAGGAGTTCTCAACTTTAGCATTATTGGCACTTGGGACTAAATAATATTTGTTGTGGGGAGTTGTTCTGTGCATTATAGGATGTTTAAAATCATCCCTGATCTGTATCCCCTAGATGCTAATGGCACCCTCCAAAATTGTAACAATCAAAAATGTCTCCAGACATTGCCAAATGTCCTGGGGGGTGAGAACCACTGGAATACACTATTGAATCTAGCTCCTCAGGCTAGCTATGCATTCTACCTTTCCTAAACATAGAATAGCACAGAAGAAAGGGAATACCTGAACCAAATCAGGATTATCTCAGTATTTTGTACAGTTATACTTTAAAAGGATTACATAACAAAGGCATAAATATGAACTTAGAATCTGTATTAATTAGTTAACATGGAAATTAATGAAGAGCTTTTGCAGGACTGAGGCCTGTTATTATAGTGTTTCATCATCAAGCTCACAAACTGTCACCTTGTACTTAAGAATAACAATATGCAATTTAGCTGACTACTAGAAATTTATCTTTGAATAATAATTTTCCTTACAGATTCGTATACACAATATTTAGCCTCTAGAACAATGGTTCTCAACCTTCCTAATGCTGCAACCTTTTAATACAGTTCCTCATGTTGTGGTGACCCCCAACCATAAAATTATTTTTGTTCCTACTTCATAACAGTAATTTTGCTACTGTTATAAATCATAATGTAAATATCTGATATGCAGGAGACCCCCAAAGGGGTCACAGCCCAGAGGTTGAGAACCGCTTCTCT
This sequence comes from Perodicticus potto, assembly GCA_963574655.1. Taxonomy (NCBI): domain Eukaryota; kingdom Metazoa; phylum Chordata; class Mammalia; order Primates; family Lorisidae; genus Perodicticus; species Perodicticus potto. The sequence continues at coordinate 8,893 of CAUYRH010114971.1, read as the reverse complement.
GGAACCCTGACCAAGTGTTGCCTTTGGCTATGTGAAGTGGAGGCTCAACTGGAGGAGCTATGTCTTCTTTCAGGGGAAAATTCCTCAATTAATATTTTTGAAATTATCAATATCATTTATAGTTAACTATAAACAAAGATTTATAGTTTCCCTAGAAACATAATTTATTCTATATCTTAATGCTTTTATATATGCAGCTTATAAATACATTTAGTTTTTATGTGTTAATTAAAATATAACTTTGAAACTGTAATGGATCACATTCTGAACATCTTATTTGCCATATAAAAGGTTCTTTATCCTGTGGTCTTATGTTAAGACTATATCCACACTCTTTCCAGCCCTCTCAATGGAGCCAGCTGTCCCCACGTCACTCCAGGGCCCTACCCCGATTTGCTCCTCACAGCCCCTGCTTGCCCCCTTATTTCTTTGGTTCTGGGATTTTCTGTCTCTGCTTTCTTCTTGCCTTTGAATGATGCCAGCTTATCAATACTTCTGAACCTTCTTTTAAAGTTTTTTTTTTGAGACAGAGTCTCATTGTGTTGCCCTGGGTAGAGTGCTGTGGCATCACAGCTCACAGCAACCTCAAACTCTTGGGCTTAAGCGATTCTTTTGCCTCAGCCACCCAAGTGGCTGTGACTACAGGTGCCCTCTGCAATACCCAGCTATTTTTTGTTAGAGTTGTCATTGTTGTTTAGCTGGCCTGGGTTTGGCGCCATAACCACTGTGCTTCGGTCTATCTCTCATGCTTCTACTATCTCTATCTGCTCCTCATCTGTTAGGAACTATTTCTGGATCCCTCTTCAGACTACCATGGCTGCCTCCCAGATCTGCACATTTAATTTTAACTTTACCCATATCTTCTAAGATGAACCTTGTTAAAATGAACTCTGGTGTAACTAGACAATCTAGGTCTTTGGTTTCCCACTGTGACATATAAAATGCTTTGCCTATTCAAGACATAGCATTTTTATGCAATTAAGTACAAGAGGCATCACCACAGCTATAGGTAAGAGACTGATTGAAGGACTTAAATCTCTAATCCATAGCGACATTTGCAATTCTACTTAATCTGATTTATCTTACGTGGCAAGTACTAGAGAATAAATTTTGTGTATATACATATTGCAAAACTACCGTAGGTTTATCAACTATTTAGAGGTACTACCCTGAAAATTCAGAGACTTGAGATGCTTAATGTAAGTGAAGGGGTTATTATATTGCAATGAGAAGCGTAACCATTCTTGACAGAGTAAGAACCTGCTGGTTGTAGACACTGAGCATTAGACGCTTATAAAGATACTATGCTTTTAAAAATCTGGTATAAACAACACCCTTCCTTTAATCCTTTTTCCTCCAAACTAATATTTTTTAAATAACTATTTGCCTTGATAGGATTTAGAAAATAAAGAGAAATAAATAATAATCTTTATAAGATATCTTTCCTCTTTCATTTGCTGAATAGTCTCATAAATACCTGTCCTGATGTGGTACAATCTTCAGTATTATTAAATTTTAAAAGGAAGGGCTCAAAAACGGAAGCACAGTGGTTATGGCACCAAACCCAGGCCAGCTAAACAACAATGACAATTCTAACAGAAAATGGCTGGGCATTGTAGTGAGTGCCTGTAGTCCCAGCCACTTGGGCGGCTGAGACAAGAGAATTGCTTCAGCCCAAGAGTTGGAGGTTGCTGTGAGCTGTGATGCCACAGCACTCTACCCAGGGCAACACAGTGAGACTCTGTCTCAAAAAAAACTTTAAAAGAAGGTTCAGAAGTATTGATAAACTGGCATCATTCATGTTAATATTAAAAATAAAAATAGGTAGATACATACAGAGGTGAAGATGATGAATGGATAGAGAAATGCTTGAAAATAAAGGAAATATTTCTGGAAGGCAGTTTGAGAAGTTGATGAGAATTATCATCTTAGGAAGGAGACATATTGACTTGGTGAAAGGGAGACCTGTTTTCCACTGAAGGAGAGACTGTCCAACTGAAGGACAAATGAAGAGAGATAGAAACACACACGTGCACACACACACACACATGCAAGCACACGTGCGCAAAGTGAACAGGTAATCCTAACCCTAAATTCAATGTTTGTCTTATGTGACCCAGTAAATTTGTAAAATTCATGAGACAATGCCCTTGGAAGTATCAACTCCAAGCATGGAATATTTCAAAATACTAAAAGAGTATATAATTAGATACATTTATACAGCCATAAAAAGATGGAGGTTTATTTTACCTTTTGTAACACCCTGGATGGAATTAGAGAACATGCTCCCAAGTGAAGTATCATAAGCATGGAGAAACAAGCATCACTTTTACTCAGTACTGGATTTGACCTAGCAGGTTAGCAACTCCATACCCACGAGAGAAAAACTCCATGGATCCAAGTAGGGTGAGAGAGGGAAGAGGTTGAGTAAATTTCCACCCAATAGGCACATTATGCAGGTGTACTGCACACTTCCTGAGTAAAACACAACTACAACTCAGACTTTAATCTTACAAAAGCAAACTATGGAACCTAACTCTATGTGCCCCTATGTTAATCTGAAATTTTTTAAAAAACTGAAAAAAATCGCTTTCATGTAAGTGAATATATTTTAGAGAATTTTACTTTTGAGATTAATCCCTAATAAAACTGTTTGTGATGTATTATACTATAGATTTTGGCTGACATATTTCAAAACATTATTGTAAAAAATAACAGAATGTTAATGACTTTTCTTACCCACTAATTGTTCTGGTGTAGAGGATAAATTGCATTGTCACACAAGTGGGAGAGAACAAAAGCTATGGGTCAGTTCAGATGCCACAGGATCTGGTTTTATTAGCCCACAGGCACTTGACTTGCTCTTTCTCATTCTCATCTTATCATCGACTAAAATGAATATGTGAGAAGCTTAACAGGGATGTAAGACTATCTCCAGATTTTTCTATAACCACTGGCAGTCAAAAACAAGTTGAAAGATCCCCTAGCCCCTTTCTAAAAGGGACATTCAGGGATTGCTGCCCAGCTCTGTCTTGTCTTTGATTTAAAATTAAAATTGTAGGTTGGGTTTCATAACTCTCAGCAGGAAGGATTCCACTGAACAATGTGTTCCAGGGAAGGTTCCCTGGAATAAATAAGGAATAAAGCACAATTAGACAAATACATGAGTCATGATACAGTAAAGGAATAATACAACCTGGTTATATGAGGTTTGTTTTCTACAAACACAGGAAGATTTAATTAGGAAAAAAAAATTAGTAAAATTTACTACATCAAATGAGAAAATCTGTATATCCATCTTTATACAACAAAATCTAACGTTCTAGCTTTTAAGAGACTTAAGAATAACAGCTACCTTCTTAACGTGGTAGGCCAAATATAGCACTGTGTCTAAAGTTAAAATACCGAAGGTACATCCCCTTTAATTCTAGGAGAAAGATAATCATGTTTTCCATTCATTAGCTATATTCAAAGCAATTAAACAGAGAAAAAAGAAAGACAGACAAAGGAACAAAGAGAGGGATGAAGGAAGAGAAGGAGAGACTGATTTACGAACAAAAAGAACCCTGGATTAGGGATCAGCAAACTTCTTATGTAAAGGGCCAGATGGTAAATATTTGAGGCTTTGTAGGCCATAAAGTCCCACTGTCACAAGACAGTGGGTCCTGAACAACATCAATTTGTACTGTGTGGGTCCACACAAAAATTTTTTTTCAGTAAAAATAGTCCTCCTGTGGGTGAATCACCAAACACAGATAAAATTTTAGATAAAAAACATAGTATAAAATTTGGCTCATGCATGTAATCCAGCAAATGGAGAGGCTGAGGCGGGAGGATTACTTGAGGCCAGGAGTTAGAGACCAGCCTAGCCAACATAGCGAGACTTCATCTCTAAAAAATAAAACAAATCAGGTGGGTATTGTGGCAGGCACCTATAGTCCCAGTTATTCAGGAGAGTGAGACAGGAGAATTGCTTGATCCCAGGAGTTGGAGGTGGCAATGAGCTATGACAGCACCACTGCACTCCAGTCTAGGTGACACAGTTAGATCCTTCCCTTAAAAGGCAAACACAAAAACAAATAAAAATAACAAAGACAGCATGACAGGATGTGAAACCTACATGTGATGAGGATGGAATGTTTGCATCTGCAGGGTGCACAGGGTCAACTGCAGGATTGGGTAGACACGATTTTGGTATCCATGGGGATTCTTACTGTACTGTCAACTTTGCTGTCACTTTGTAAAAGTAGCCATAGACAATATGTAAGTCAGTGGGTATGGCTGCCCTCCATCCACTGAAATTTGAATTTCATAACTTTCACTTATTACAAAATAAGATTCTTTTTTTCCCCAATCACTTGCAAATATAAAAACCATTCTTAGTTCCTGGGGTATATGTAAACAGATGGACCAGATTTGGTGACCACTGCCCTAGGTCATTTTAACAGTAAGTTGATTTAATTAATACTATGAATTAATCTGATCAATACTATTAAATAGTATCTATTAGATAAATATAAACAAACTTATCTAATTGCCTGTTTTCTATTTTTTTGGCAGAGGAAAGATTTCATAGAAAGATTATAAAGAATAATCAAATTATAAAAATGTTGAATTTTAAAACATTTTCAGTTCCTTCTCTCTCACTCTTTCAAAATAAAGATAAAAGAAGGATTTGATTTCCCTAGCTGTTAACCATCCTCCGGTAAACAGAATAACCCTTAGGCATGTCTATGTGCTTTGTGTCCAATCTGCAAGCCTCCTGGAACTCTCAACTAGAACAATGACACACAGCTCCTATATTCATTCTGATTCATTCTGGTTTCTTTCTTCCCTCTTTTTTTTTTTTTTTTTTTTTTTTTTTTTGGCATTGACCTCCAGCCAAACACTACATTACCCTGGTAAATAAAAGGTAAAAGAGAAAGAAGCCCAAAGATGATATTTGGCCTCATTTTATGAGGCCACTCAATCTTAATTTAGAGAAAGACAGAAGCGCTTTTTTCGTGTGAGAAGCAGAGAACTGGAAAAAAGTACAGAGTTTTTCAGAGAAGCCTGGTTTTGCAAGTTTACAGGTTACTATGCTCTTGTTTCTATGCAGGTGGGGTTGTACGTCACGGGTGTGTGTGTGTGTCTATAAATCCACACCCATTTTTAACCAGAAACATCCAGAATACACTTCCACCAAGTTAACTGGCCGGTTCAGGTAAGCAAGCAAAATTCCCACATTTAATCAGTCGTTGAGCTCTGCCGTATTTATTATAAATGATTAGTTTTGCTGTTTAAAAGCTTTCACTATAGGGTGGGGGAAATGACACAAACTTGTATTTTTTTAACTGAACAGGATTTCTTTGGTTGTTTTCATAGTTTTAGTCTATTTATATCAAATACTAGAGTTAATTTGCATCAACCGAAAGTGACTCTAAAAATTATTCTACACCAATAAACCTTCCTTGTAGTTTTTTAAATTTTGTTGTATTTTAAAATGTAGAAACTTTTAACATAACATCTAAGTAAATTACTTACATCAAATTAGTTTTGAAAAGTAAGATACTAGTGTCAGAAAAGGCTAACTGGCCAGCATCTGTAAAGCCTAATAATTTGATTGTGTGCCTCCCAAGCCCACCATAAGATGCTATAGAGATATAATAGGGATATAACCGTATCATATTCATCTGTGTTCTTCCAACTTAACCTTGCAACTGGTACTAAAGGACCCTTAGCAATTTACATTCTGTTTTACTAAGGAAAACATTGTTTATCCCAAAACAATAATGTACAACTTGTATTATTTGTCACAAAATATATTTAAAATCTATTTTATAATTTATCAAACAACGTAAAAGAGAAAACCAAGATTTTTATTTTTTTTAAGTAGAAAGCACTTGACAATAGTACATAAATACTTGAAATTTAAAAAGTGAATTTGGTCACCTCTTTAAACTTGGCAGCTTAAAAATAGCAAAATGTGAAAGTATACTTTCTTTTTTTTAAAAGTAGATTCCACCTGCTAATGTGAAAAAAACAAACAAACAACAACAACAACAACAACAAAACAAACTTTATCATACTTGCTCCAGATTGAGTTTCCTTAGTTCTTTACAAATAAGATCACTGAAAGAATTTTAATACAATTTTGGGCTCTCTTCCCCCCAAAAACGAAGAAAAACTTTCAGGAATTTTTGAGCCTTCTGTGCCTCCTTCTTAGACCTTTTAGAAACCCCCAGCACCCAGGGGAAGAGCCTGTTCTAGATGGCTGCTTCCCTTTCTCCACGTGACCTGTCCTCTCCAGGTTGGGCTTTGAGCTCTGGATTCAGCCGTCCCTACCCTCTCTCGGTGCAGTGTTTTAGTTATAAGATGACAGTCTGAAGTGTTTTATGGTTTAATAAGTTATGGGAACTTAAACTGAGATTTTTATCAGGCACTACGGTTATTATTTAACAAGAGTTTTAAATGCCTGAATACAAAGAAAGTAATAAATGGTTCTACTGAAGATTTAAAGGGAAAATAATTTTTAAAAGGCTAACCTGGAATGGCCACCTTCAATTCAGAGAAAGGCCAGAAGAGGTATACCACTGGGAAGGGAACATTTTAGAAGGAGAAGAATGAAAAAATGTCTGGAGAAAACTAGAATATTTCTATCTGGTAAAAGTCACCTTTCCATTGCACTTTAGAGGCTGTGAAAAAACATGGTCTTAAGTTTCATCACAGAGATTTGAGCACTGCAGTGCAGCGTACAAGCAGGCTTTGTGTACCCTGATCCAGCTCGCTTTCAACTACACTGCCCCTACGCTCAGGATACCCAGAACGTGACTTTTCACCAACTGCCCATTGATTGAATTGATTATATCTTTAAAATAATGCGTGAAGGTGAATTCCAGGTGGTTCTACCATCCATGTAAAATCAAAGAACCAGCACAAGTTTGGTTCAACTCTTAGCAAATATCTTATAATGACAGCCTGAAATAACACAATAGATAAGTGACTTCCAACCAGTGTGTGTCCTGTGAGAGGATCTTAGGTGTGCTGCAAAAATTTAAAAAAACATTAATTACATTATTTTTGAAAGATAGCCAAAGCTCAGTAAGCACTTTTTTTTTTTACTTTTTTTTTAATCAACATAATTTAAGTGTGCTGCGGAAGTTTAACTATAGGTTCAAGTGTGCCATGAGATAAAAAAGGTTGAAAAACACTGCTAAGAATTATTTTCTGTGTCATTCAGCTTCTTCTGAGAGATTCTGTAGAAGACATGATTCTCCACTTGCCTCTGGATCTCTACCTCTTACTCGTCACAGTTTCTTCCAACCTTGGCATTGCAATCAAAAAGGAAAAGAGACCTCCTCAGACCCTCTCAAGAGGTGCTGCAATCTCATTTTCTAAACTCAGTCACTTGGTTTGTTTTCAAAATATGACTATCTTCACTCATAGTCTAGTTAGAAAGCAAACCCAACTAACTGGAAGATTCTTGATGTATACAACTTCAAGACAGATTTTTTTTTTTTAAAGAAGGAATCAGTTGATTTTAGAAAGTAAATCAAACCAACTATTATAGTACTATTACAGAGTAGTACTATTATACCTGTCTTGAGTGTCTTGCTTATACTGTATCACATCATACCTTTGTTTAATTCTCAATAAACTGTTCACTTGTTAAAAAAAAAAAAAAAGAAAGAAAGTAAATCAAACCAACCGTCAAACGGTAATGACAACTTGCTGCATCTTTCCCAGAAATAGTGGACCAGAGTCATAGAAAGTAATGATTTTTCCTATGTCATATTGGTGTCTAAAAGTAATTTAGGATTGATCAAAATTTGTTCAAATTCCAAGGTCTCTATTTAGCAAGGCAAGAAAATACTTTGGAATGGTTTTATACCAGCCTACCTGGAAAATTATATTATATCCCAGCCCCTGAGAATTGGGCTAACCAAGGGTTTGCTACATTGACTTTGGAAGAGAGAGTCAGCATTTTTAGACACCAAAATCTAGAACTGTCATTGGCTGCATGTTAGAAAACATTTTATTTATACTGTTTTACTTTGGCCTGAGAAACAAATATATTTTCATCTGTAAATAAACATTGTATAAAGAAAAAAATTCTCAAAATTTGTTCCTGTAGATTCAAATAACAGAAATAGGAATAGAATCATGTGTCCCCACATAGTTATTCAAAATTAGTGGCATAACTATAAAGTACTTGACAACTGTTTGGAATGGTGCACACAAATAGAGGTCACTTACAATATCATTTAAAATCTTAAAACATTGACTTGGTTTCCAAGATCATTCATTTCATGGCAGATGTATTGAGTGCCAGCCAATTTCCATCAGTGTTTACCTAAACTAATTAATGCTACTTCAGTTTAACAATCATACAAACTATAAATCTAGAAAATCAATTTTTTGCAAAAGAAATAAATTTAAAGGGACAACTATTTTCCTAAATGTAATGTATCATATATATCTCTCCATAAGCATAATATTTATAAAACAGTGAACGAGCAGCCTTAAAAGTGCCAAAGTCTAAACTAATCATTTCCCTTAAAGAACTTCCCAGGATTGAATTAAGCAGCATGCTATTACAAGGCATAAACATTCTGTGTGCTCACTTTTAAATGTCACTTAAAACTTCTGGTGAAATTTTAAAACTGTATATTAAATATGTATGAGATATTTTAAACAACTTGGGTCTTCTGTTCAAATTATTTAGGAACTAATTTAATGGGAAAGTGACTGATAATAGTTAACAATCCCATTCTTTTTTTTTTTTTTGAGACAGAGCCTCAAGCTGTCACCCTGGATAGAGTGCCGTGGCATTACAGCTCACAGCAACCTCCAATTCCTGGGCTCAAGCGAGTCTCCTGCCTCAGCCTCCCAAGTAGCTGGGACTGCAGGCGCC
>CAUYRH010114969.1:0-15505 GCA_963574655.1 Perodicticus potto | reverse complement strand
TCTCCATACTCTGGGTAGATGCCCAGTAATAGGATTTCAGGATCAAATGGGAGGTCTACCTTGAGTTCTTTGAGGGTTCTCCATACTTCCTTCCAAAAAGGTTGTATTAGTTTGCAGTCTCACCAGCAGTGTAAAAGTGTTCTTTTCTCTCCACATCCACACCAGCATCTGCAGTTTTGAGATTTTGTGATGTGGGTCTTTCTCCCTGGGGTTAGATGATATTGCAGGGTGGTTTGGATTTGCATTTCTCTAATAATTAGGGACGACAAGCATTTTTTTCATATGTTTGTTTGCCATTCGTCTGTCTTCTTTAGAGAAGGTTCTATTCATGTCTCTTGCCCATTGATAGATGGGTTTGTTGGCTTTTTTCATGTGGATTAATTTGAGTTCTCTATAGATCCTAGTTATCAAGCTTTGGTCTGATTCAAAATATGCAAATATCCCTTCCCAATTGTGTAGGTTGTCTATTTGCTTTGGTTGTTGTCTCCTTAGCTGTACAGAAGCTTTTCAGTTTCATTAAGTCCCATTTGTTTATTTATTTATTTATTTTTTTTGTTGTGGTTGCCATGGCAGTCTTCTTCATAAAGTCTTTCCTCAGGCCGATATCTTCCAGTGTTTTCCCTATACTTTCTTTGAGGATTTTTATTGTTTCATGCCTTAAATTTAAGTCCTTTATCCATCTTGAATCAATTTTTCTGAGTGGAGAAAAGCATGGGTCCAGTTTCAGTTTTTTACAAGTGTATATTCAGTTCTCTCAGCACCATTTATTGAATAGGGTGTCTTTTCCCCAGTGTATGTTCTTGTTTGGTTTATCGAAGATTAGGTGGTTGGAAGATGTTAGTTTCAGTTCCTGGTTTTCTGTTTGATTCTAAATGTCTGTCTCTCTTTTTGTGCCAGTACCATGCTGTCTTGACCAATATAGTGTTGTAGTATAGCCTAAAATCTGGTATGCTGATGCCCCCAACTTTGTTTTTATTACTAAGAACTGCCTTAGCTGTACGGCGTTTTTCATTAAGGATTTTTTGAATTTCTGAGATGTTTGTTGTTATTTCTCTTTATCATTTCTGATTGATGAAATTAGGGATTTTACTTTTCTGATTCTGGTTAGGTTAGCCAAAGGTTTATCAATTTTGTTAATCTTTTCAAAAAAAACAATATTTTGATTTGTTGATCTTCTGAATGATTCTTTTGCTTCAAATTTCATTTAATTCTGCTCTAATTTTGGTTACTTTTTCCTTTTGCTGGGTTTGGGATTGGAATGTTCTTCCTTTCCATTTGCTTAAGATGACTCATTAAGTTGTTGACTTCCTCTCTTTCCTTGCCTTTGCAATATCCCACAGGTTTTGACAATTCATGTCTTAATTGTTATTTTGTTCCTAAAATTTGGTGATTTCTTTCTTAATCTCATCTTTGACCCAGCTATCATTCAGCATGAGGTTATTTAGTTTCCATGACATTGTTTGTGTATGAAGAATCCTATTGTTGTTGAGTTCAACTTTTATTCCATGACAGCCTGAGAAAATACAAGAAATAATTTGTAAAGGTTAGAAATTTGTAAAGGTTAAATTTGCTGAGGTTAGACTGACCTAAGATGTGATCAATTTTGGATGATGTTCCATGGGCTGATGAGAAGAATGTGTATTTAGTTTTATTAGGGTGAAATGTTCTGTAAATATCTATTGAAGTTAATTTGTTGTAGGGTCAAATTTAAGTCCAGTATTTCTTTGTTTAGTTTTTTCTTGGAGAATTTATCTAAAACTGCCAATGGGGTATTAAAATCTCCAACTATTATAGTGCAGGAAAGTACATATCTTTTATGGTTTCCTTTATAAATTGAGGAGCATTCTGGTAGGGCACATAAATGGTAATAATTGAAATCTCTTCATATTGAGTGTTTCCTTTGATAAATATGAAGTGACCATCCTTATCTTTCCTTACCTTTGTTGGTTTAAAGCCTATTGTTTCTGAAAATAAAATTGCAATCCATGTTTTTTTTCTGATTTCCATTTGCCTGAATTATAGATGTCCATCCCTTCACCCTTAGTCTATTTTTAATCCTTTAAGGTAAGATGAGATTCTTTTATGCGACAGATAACTGGCCTGAGGTTTTGTATCCAGTCACCCAACCTTTGCCTCCTTAGAGGAGAATTTAAGCCATTCACATTAATTGAGAATATTGATAAGCATGGTAGTGTTTTGGTTGTCATGTTTTTTAAGTGTCCAGTGGATATTTTTAATCCTTTTGCCATTGTGGATGTTAGGTTTTGTTCACAGCTTTGTGGGTTAATTTACTTTGGTGGTAGACCATTAAGCTAATCATTATGGAGGATGGATCTGAGAATATCCTGGAGAGCTGGTTTAGTTATGGCAAATTTCTTCAACATGTATATATCAGTAAAGTATTTGATTTCTCCATTGTGATTGAAAGTCAATGTAGCTGGATACAGGATCCTGGGCTGAAAGTTGTTTTGTTTTAGGAGATTGAAGGTCAATGACCATCCTCTTCTGGCTTGAGAATTTTCAGCAGAGAGCTGTGCAGTCATTCTAATATTCTTCCCCTTGGAGGTTGTACTTTTCTTATGTCTGGCAAAATTAATTAAAATGTGTCTAGGAGATGCTTTATTTGGATGGAGTCATGGTGGGGTTCTGAAACTGTCTGCTATCTGAATTTATGTATCTCTTGCAATGCTTGGGAAATTCTCCTCCATAATATCTTGGAGTAGAGCATCAGTGCCTTTAGGACCATCCTCTTATCCTTCAGGAATTCCTATAAGGAGAATGTTTAATCTTTTGGAGTGGTCCCACAACTCTCTTAGGGAATGCTCAGTTTTGGCTCTCCACTTCTTTGTCTTTTTGAGCATTTGGGAGCATTCAAAAGGTTTGTCTTTAACTTCAGAGATCCTTTTTCCTGCCCCATTCTATTACTCAGGAATTCTGCTGTATTACAAAGCTCTCAAATAACTTTCTCATTTCTTTGAGGTCTGCATTTTTTTTCTCCTTATGTCTAAATCCTTGGAGATTTTGTCTTTGAATTCATTGATTTCTTGAGACAACTTTTCAATTACTCTTTGATTTTCTAATTCTAACTTTACTTCCATTCTATTAATCTTATTTGTCATCCATATTCTGAATTCTATTTCTGACATTTCAGCCATTTGTTTATGAATGGCATGTTCTATTGTATCTCCTTTGTTGTTCCTTGTGGGAGTTGATCTACTGTGATTATTCATGTTGCCAGAGTTTTTCCACCCCATGATTATTTTTCACAGTTTGGTAGAGAAGTTGGTAAGGTGAGACTGGATTGATGGTTCCAGGAGTTGTAGTTAACCAGTCCTTTGCCAAAGTGCTAGGATTGGCAACTGTGGCTTTTCCCCACAGCTTTACAAAGGTCTCTTTCAGTCTTACAGCCTGAGGCTCTGGGGACCTGATTTGTGTAATGGGGCTAGGCTAGGTAGCTTTGGCTTGTATTCAGCCATCCTCTATTCAATCCTAATCAGTTGGTGACTTTGGGCTGAAATCTCAGCTGGGGAGAGATACAAGCAACTAAGATACTCTGCTCCCTTCCGGCAACAACTGGAAGAAGACAATCAGTCTCTCCCACTATAACACAACCAGGGCTCAACCTTGGAGAGTCCCTGGATGGCCAGCCATGTCAAGAGTTCCAAACCAGTTGTTCCAGGTAGCAAATTTGCTGTTCAAGTGGGAGAGTTCTAAAGGTCTCCAGCAACCAGACAGAAGAGGTTCACTGGCAGCTCAAGTGTGATTTGCTCCAGTGTTCGGTGGAGCCAAAAGGCCCACCCAGCAAAAGAGCTAGTTGTTCATCTATTGGTTTCATATGAGTGTAGAGTACGTTTGATACTAGCTTTTCCTTTATTGTGATACTTTACTTAGGAGAATGTTCTCTAGATCTTTCCAGGAAAGTATAAAAGTTGAAAAGTCTCCATGTTTTTTAAAGGATGAATAGTATTCCATGGTATACATATACCACAATTTATACCACAGTTTATCCATTCATGGATTGATGGACACTTGGGTTGATTCCACATCTTGGTGATTATAAATTAAACTATGGTAAACATTCTAGTGTAAAAGTCCTTATGATAGAATAATATTTTTCTTTTTTTTGGTTAGATATTTAGTAATGGGATTGTGGGATCCAATGGAAGGTCAACTTTTAGTTCTTTGAGGACTCTCCATATTTCTTTCCCAAGAGGCTGTATTAGTTTGCAGTCCCACCAGTAATGTAAAAGTGTTCCCTTTCTCTCCATATATGTGCCAGCATCCGCAACTTTGGTGCCAGCATCCGCAACTTTGGATGTGGGCTATTTTCTCTGGGGTTAAGTGATCTCTCAAGGTAGTTTTGATTTGCATTTCTGTGATGATTAGGGAAAATGGGCATTTTTTCATATGTTTGTAAGCCATTTGTCTGTCTTCAGAGAAGATTCTTCTGTTCATGTCTCTTTCCAATGATAAATGGAATTGTTTGCTCTTTTATTGTTGTTTAGAGTTCTCTGTAGATTTTGGTTATTAGCCCTTTGTCATATTTATAACATGGAAATATCTTTTCCTATTCTGAAGTTTATCTGTTTTAATTTTTGTGTCTGTAGCTGTGCAGAAGCTTTTTACCTTGATTAAGTCCCATTCATTTATTTTTGTTGTTGTAATTACCAATGGAGTCTTTTCTTCATAAAATCTTTCCCTAAAATCATGAAGAGTTTTCCCTGTGCTTTCTTCTAAGAGTTTTTATTGTTTTATGTATTAGATTTAATTTTTTTAGCCATCATGAATTAATTTTTGTTTAAGTGATGAGAGGTGCAGGTCCGCTTTCAGTCTTTTACATGTGGCTAAACTGTTCTCGCTGCACCATTTATTGAACCAGAATTCTTTTCCCTAGGGTATGCTTTGGTTTATCAAAGATCAGCTGGCAGTATGAGGCCCATTTTTAATTCTGTTTTATAGATCTGTGTCTCTATTTTTGTGCAATACCATGCTGTTTTGATCACTATGGACTTGTAGTTTAACCTCAAGTCTAGTAAAGTGATGTTTTTATTTCTAAGAATTGGATTGACTATAAGGATGTTTTTCTGGTTCCGTACAAAAGGAAGAACTATATTTTAACAGTTCTTCAGAGTATGATGTTGGTATTTTAATGTAGATTGCATTAAATCTGTAGATTACTTTGGATAGTGTAGTCATTTTAACTGTGTTGAACCTTTCTAGCCAAGAGCATATTATGTCCTTCCATTTGTTGATATCTTCTGAAGTTTTTTTTTTCCTCAAGGTTCCATCATTCTCTCTGTAAAGATCCTTTAATTTCTTTGTTAGATATATTCCCTGATACTTCATTTTCTTTTAAACTATTGTGAAAGGTATAGTAATCCTTGCTTTGATTCTCAGCTTGTTATTGGTGTATACAAAGTCTACTGATTTATGAACATTGACTTTATCTCCTGAGACATTACTGTATTTCTTGATCACTTCCAGGAGTCTTGTGGTTGAGTATCTGGTGTTTTCTAAGTATAAGATTATATTATTAGCAAAGAGTGAGAGTTTGACCTCCTCTGCCCCATTTGGATGCCCTTGATTTCCTTCTCTTACCTGATTGCATTGCTGAGAACTTCTAGCACTATTGTGAGTGGTAGTGGTGATAGTGGACATCCTTGTCTGTTTCTAGTTCTAAGTGGGAATACTTTCAGTTTTACTTAATTCAATATAATGGCAATGGGTTTGTCATGGATGGCCTCTGTCAGTTCAAGAAATGTTGTCTATGCCTAATTTCTTAATTGTTCTTATCAGAAAAGGATGATAGATTTTGTCAAATGTTCTCTCTACATCTACTGAGAGGCTCATATGGTCTTTGTTTTTGCTTCTATTTAGGTGGTGAATTACATTTATGGATTCGTGTATGTTAAACCAGCCTTGTATCCCTGGGATGAAGCCTACTTGATCATGGTGTAACTTTCTTAAATGTGTAGCTCTATTCTATTTGCTAGGATTTTATTGAGTATTTTTGCATCAATATTCATACATTGGAGCAATTGGTGTGTAATTTTCCTTTTTAGTCATGTGTTTTCCCAGTTGGGTATCAGGGTGATAATTGCTCCATAGAATGTGTTGGGGAGGGTTCCTTCTCAGTGTTTTGGAATTGGTTCTGCAATATAGGTATAAGCTATTTTTTAATGATCTGGTAGAATTCTGGGTTAAAGACATCTATCTGGTCCAGAACTTTATTTTTTTTAAGAGCATTTATTTATTTCAGACAGAGTCTCACTATGTCACCCTCAGTAGAGTGCTGTGGCATTACAGCTCACAGCAAACTCAAACTCTTAGCTTAAGCAATCCTCTTGCCTCAGTCTCCCAAGTAGCTGGGACTACAGGTACCTGCCACAGTGCCCGGCTATTTTTTGGTTGCAGTTGTCATTGTTTAGCAGGCCCAGGATGGGCTCAAACCTGCCACCTTCGGTGTATGTGGCTAGCACCCTACTCACTGAGCTACAGGCGCTGAGCCAAGGGAGCTTTTCTATTGTTGTTACAATTTAGATGCTTGATTTTGGTCTGTTCGAGAGATCTGTTTCTTCCTGGTTAAATCTAGGGAGGTTGTGTGGTTCCAGGTATTGGTCCATTTCCTCCACATTATCAAATTGCCAGGCATAGAGTTTTTTGTGCTAATCAAAGATGAACTTTTGTATCTCTGTGGTATCTGCTGTTATTTCCCCCTCTTCATTTCTGATTAAGGTCATTAGAGATCTTACCTGTTCCTAGTTAATCTGGCCAAAAGTTTATTGATTTTGTTTGCCTTTTCAAAGAACCAAATTTTTGTTTTAGTAACTTTCCGGATTATTCTTTTGTTTTCAGTTTCATTTATTTCTGATCTAATTTTGGTTATTTCTTTTCTTTTGGTATGTTTGGGATTGTATTTCTCTTTATTTCTAGTTCCTTATAATGGTTCATTAGGTTGCTGATGTGCCTCTGTTTTATGGATGTGGGCACCTAATGAGATAAATTTCTCTCTTAGGACTGCTTTTGCAGTATCCCACAGGTTTTGATAGCTGTGACTTCATTGTTGTTATGTTTGAGGAATCAAATAATTTTCTTCTTTAGCTTTTTCTTGTCCCAGCTTTTGTTGAGCATAAGGTTGTTAGTTTCCATGACTTTGTATGGGGATGAAGGGTTTTGTTGGAGTTGAGCTCTACCTTTATTCCCCTGTGGTCTGAAGAAATACAAGGTATAATTTATATTCTTTTGATTTTGTTGAGGTTTGAATTGTGTCCGAGGATATGACCAGTTTTGTAGTATGATCCATGAGTTAATAAGAAGAATGTATACTCAGTGGTTTTGGGCTGGTATCTTCTGTATGCGTGTATTCAGTCTAATTGTTCTAGGGAACATTTAAGTTCCTGTGTCTTTGTTTAATTTCTCTGTGGATAATCTGTCCATTCTGTCAGTGGGATGTTAAAGTCTTTAGATATTATGTGTTGTAGGATATTATATTTTTCAGACTAGTTAGGATATGTTTTATAAATCTGGGAGCATTTAAGTTGGGTGCATATATATTTAGAATTGAAATGTCTTCTTGTTGAATTATTCCCTTATCCAGTATATAGTGTACATTTTTGTCATTCTTTACTTGTGTTTGTTTTAAATCTAGTGGTATCTGAAAGTAAAATTGTGATCCCTCCTTTCTTGTGATTTCCATTTGCCTGAAATACTGTTTTGCAACCCTTCACTCTGAGTCTTGTTTTGTCCTTCCCAAAGATAACACATAGCTAGCTTGTGCTTTTCATGCAGTCATCCAGCCTGTGCCTTTGCAGTGGAGAAGTCAAGCCATTCACATGTATTGAGAGAACTGATAAATGTGGTGGAGTTCTATTTGTCTTGTTTTTTGGAGGTGTGTCACCTGGTCTTATCACTTGGGCCATTGTGGAAGGCAGGTTTTGACCTTTTATTTTTGGGTATCTTTACTTTGCTGGTGGTCTGTTCATAGTATGAGTCTGAGTACTTCCTGCAGAGCTGATCTTGTAGTGGCAAATTTGCTTAATGCTTGCTTGTCATTAAAAGATTTGATTTCTCCATGGAACATGAAAGTTGGCAGGATACAGGATCTTAGGCTAAAAGTTGTTTTGTTTGAGTAAGTTGAAAGTGAGAGTCCAATCTCTTCTGGTTTGTAAAGTTTCAGCTGAGAAATCTGCTGTTCCCCAATGGAAATGCCCAAGTAGGTCAATTAGTGCTTAATCCTGGCTCCTTACAGAATTTTCTCCTTATTCAAGATAAAATGGCCTGGTTCATTACAATGTGTATAGGAGATTCTGTTTGAATTGAGACAAACTGAAGTTTGATATCCATCTAACAGGATTGTGTCAGAATCTTTGGTGATGCTTGGGAAATTTTTAGTTATGATATCCTTCAGTCAAGCTCCCATACCTTTGGGTCGCTCTTCTCCTTTAGGGATGTGTATAATTTGTATGTTTGAATGCTTTGTGAAGTTCCGTAATTCTCTAAGAGATTGCTCTGCTTTTATTCACTTCTCTTCTGTTTCTTTAAATGCCTGAGTTAGCTGAAGAGCCTTATCTGTTCACTCTGAGAGTCTTTGTTCCTGGGTTAATCTGTTATTGATACTTTCTACTGTATCTTTAAGTTCCTGAATGACTCCTTCAATCCCTTAAGCTCTGCTATATCTTTTCTAATTACATCGTGTCTTTCATTCATTTCTTGGGTCAATTTTTAGATTTCCTTTAGGCTGTTGTCCACTTTCCTTTCATTTCCCTTCATAGTTTTTGTTGTCTATACTCTAAATTCCTTTCTTGTCACTTCTGTAATTTCTTTATAAGTGGGACCACCTGTGTTAGCTGACTCATGATTTGTGGTCAGCATTGATCTATTCTGGCTTTTCTTGTTGCCAGAATTTTTTTGTTGGTTCCTTCTCATGTGAGTTTTCTTGTTTACTTCTTTGTCTCATTCCTTTCACTTTCTCCTTCTCCTTAATTTGCCTTATCTGTATACCTGGGTGTTGAAGTGGCTTTTAGGGACCAAAGGGAGAGAAGAAAAGAGAATGAGAAAGGAGAAAAGAGAGAAAGAAAGAAGGAAAAGAAAAGGAAAAAATGGGGGGAAAAGGAGCAAAGAATGATGGAAAGAGAAAATTGGGAAGAATAATGGTGTTCAACTGGACATGGTAATCCACACTCAGGATCTCGGCATGCTGAGAGGCCAGGGATGTGGGTTCCCCTGAGGTTAGGTGCTCCTCACCGTCCTGATCAAGAGCGAGACCCCACCACTGCCAAAAAGGGAAAAGTAAAAAAAAATCTGTCTTGTGATATGGTGGGGGCCTGCAAATTCAGCCTTTCTGGAGGCCAAAGCAGGAGGGATTCTGTAGGTCAGGGGTTTGAGGCCTCCAAGAGTGAACCCAATGCCATGGCACCCCAGCCTAGGCCTCAAAGCAAGACTGTCCCAGAATAGAAAGAATAAAACAGAACAAAACACACCAGAATAGAGAGGAAAAACAAACAAAAAAATGAACAAAGAGAAAACAAATCTTGGTTGTTTTTTAAAGGATTTATGAGGGAAAGATGGGAAAAGTGGAAAAATATCCCAAATAGAATAAAAGAATGTAGAAAGGAGAAAAGAAAAAGGAAAAGAAGAAGAAAAGGCAGGAAAACCTATAGAAAAGACAAAAGTCTAAATATTAAAAAACAGAACAAAAGGAAAAACAAAAAAATATATATTAAATAACTCAGCAAACAACAAAAATGTATAATGCAATATATTGCCTGGATACCATGTGGCACTGCAGTGTTGGAAATCAAAAAAGTTTAAAAAAAAAAAAAGACGGCTGCTTCATTTGCATGTGCTGGGGTAGGTGGGTAGGGTAATGGAAGTTACTGGCTAATTGCTATGGTGACCTGGTTTCCTGCTTTGTTTGATTTTAGTCTGGGCATGATGTCTGCACAAGCCCTGATCCCCACTGGGGTGGGGGAGCCAAAACACCAAAGGTTACGTTAGGCTTTATGGGGAATACACCTTGTCCCTCTAAACCAGTGGTTCTCAACCTTCCTAATGCCTCCTAATGCCACAACCCTTTAATACAGTTCCTCATGTTGTGGTGACTCCCAACCATAAAATTATTTTCATTGCTACTTCATAACTGTAATTTTGCTACTGTTATGAATCGTAATGTAAATATCTGATATGCAGGATGTACTTTCATTGTTGCAAACGGGTCGTGACCCACAGGTTGAAAACTGCTGCTCTAAACAGTTCCCTGAGGCCACAAAGGGGTTCATATAGGAGGCCCAATCCATCCAGTGCACCTGTGTCTCTGTGGGAGGCAGCCCAAGGGGGCTATCCGAGCTCAGGTGGTGGAACCATAGGTAGTCACATGCCACTTCCAAACAGGCCTCTGCAAGCACCTGCCAACTGAAAGACTGTGTCTCTCTCCATTGTTCCTTGCCTATAGCTCTCCCATGATAGTGACCTGGTCACAAGGCTGCTAATTAAGCAAGCAAAGGGCAAGCAAAATCTGCCTTCCTGGTACCTTTGGATTGTGCTCCCCAGTGTAGGCCTGTCCAGAAGACCCATGGGGTCTCAGTTCCTGGTTGTTTCTTCCTACTCCCCTCACCTGAAGTGATAGACTCTTCTGGAGCTTGGTCTGGTTCCTAGGTGTAGGAGGTAGGAGAGACTTTCCTGCAGGCTTAATCCTTCAGAGATTCTAACATGTAGTCTTTGTCCTTGGGACACTGTAGTACTTGTAACTGCTTTTCCAGCTGGCCTTCCATCCACCCTCCACCTCCTCATCTCCTAGAGTCCCTCATTGTCTCACTGTGCCTTTGCAATGCTGTTTATCAGCATCACAGTCCAGTAAGAAGTGGCAGGAGTCCCCCTGCCCTGATCTCACCTAGTCCACCTTCATGAATTCCTAGCCATTATTTTTTCAAATACTTCCTCTGCTCCTTTCTCTTCTCCTTTCGGGACTTTTGCCATAGATATTTTGGTCTCCTTAATGGTGTCTTACAGTTCTCTTAAGTTCTATTCATTTTTTCAGTGTTCATTTCTGTGCTCAGTCTCAATAATTTCAATTTCTCTATCTTCAGGTTTGTTGATTCTTTTCTTCTGCCTGTTCATATCTACTTTTGGATGCCTTCAGTGGAATTTTTATTTCAATTTTGTACTTTCAACTCTGGAATTTCTTTTTGTTCCTTTTTGTTTGCTGTCTTTTAATTGGTATTCCATTTTGTTCATCATTTTCATGACTTTTCTCATATTTTCCTTTAGCTTTCTAAGCATCTTTATGACAGTTATCTTTGTGTAGTATGCTACTGTCTAGTCTTCCTCATAGATATCTTCTATCTTATTTATTTTGTTCCTTTGAATGGACCATTATTTCTCTATTTTGTTGAATACTAGATGTTTGAATTGTATCATGTAACTCTGGAAATCAGATTCCAGATTCTCCCCCTTCTCAGGGTTTGTGGAGTTTGTTTTGTTTTGCTTTTTTTTTTTTTTATTGTAGGTTTTTGCTACTCCAGGAGTCAGCCTGAGGTATATATAAACTGAAAGTCTTCTGATTTCTTTTCTAAGCCTGTTCTTTTCCCTGGCCATATACAGCTAATTTGAACTCTCTACCCCCATACAGTTACTTTTGAATGTCTTTTTTATCTTTAAATGTCAGGCTCCCTGAAGCAGAAAAATGGAAATGAAGAGAGAAAAAAAAAGTGGGCACTGTACCTTAAATCCTGTGGAACCTACTTCAGCTCAGTGGGGATTACAATAGCAGCAGTCTGCCTTTCTGTCTGTACCTCTATGAGCAAATGAAGTAGTCAGATCCCCATTATTTGAAGAATAGAGTCCCTATTGGCTCCTTGGCTCCCAAGGAATGCTAGGATGGCTGCCTCCCTTGGGGTTACAGGCCTTCCCGTAGAAGCTGCAAGCTTTCAGATAGATTACACAATTTCCAAACAGTTGTATCAGATGGTGCCAGCTCAGTTATTGTCTCGGTGGATGGACAAAACTCTGCTGCTTTCTACTCTGCCTTCAGGGAAGAAGGTATCCACTTTTGTTTTATCTCACATGTATTTTAAAGTTTTGGCATTCTGTCTTTAAGTAAAGTTGAGGGTGAGGTCCCGAATAAAAACTTCACAGTTGTTTTGGTGCCTGTAGCTCAGCAGCCAGGGCATCCAGCCACTTACATTTTAGCTGGTGGGTTCAAATCTAGCCTGGGCCTGCCAAACAACGACAACTACAACCAAAACATAGCTGGGTGTTGTGGTGGGTGCCTGTTGTCCCAGCTACTTGGGAACGTGAGGCAAGAGAATCACTTAAGCCCAAGAGTTTGAAGTTGCTACGAGCTGTTATGTCACAGCACTCTATCTGGGGCATCAGCTGGAGACTCTGTCTCAAAAAAAAACAAACTCTCACAGTTGTGAAGTTATTTCTTATTATTTGGACAAGAAACTTTGATAGGTTGTTTCCCACTCATCCAGCATTATCTTCAGTACCCAGAAGGCTTTACTCTTTGCTCTTTAAATGTAAGTTTTGTCATTTAATAAGTATTTATAGTTCTACTTAGTATGTTTTAAAGTATCGCTTCTCGGCCTTTTGGCTAAGATCAAGTGTAGTATGTTTTAAAGTAAGTATATTTTACTCATGTCCTTTATGTACTGATTTTTTTTTAAAGAATTCATTTTCAAAAACCAGAGTTTTGGGAGGCACTCATAGCTCAGTGGGTAGGGCGCTGGCCACATACGCTGAGGCTAGTGGGTTTGAACCTGGCCTGGGCCAGCTAAAACAACAATGACAACTGTAACAACAACAACAAAAAATAGCCTGGTGTTGTGGCAGGCACCTGTAGTCCTAACTACTTGGGAGGCCAAGGCAAGAGAATCACTTAAGCCCAAGAGTTTGAGGTTGCTGTGAGCTGTGACACCACATCACTCTACCCAGGGCAACAGCTTGAGACTCTGTTTAAAAAAAAAACAACTCCAAAAATAGAATTTTGAAATTATAGCTTTCTTAGTAGGTATAGTCTTTAATAGGAAAAAGATTAACCCATTCAGAACAGAAAGTGGAAGAAAATAGTTTTTACCTTTATTGTGGAAAAGTTTAAACATATATAAAAGTAGTATAATGAATTCCCATGTATTCATCATCTAGTTTCAACAGTTATCAATTCATGGTCATTTTTGTTTCATGTATACCAGTGGTTTTCCACCAGGGATGATTTTTGTCATTTTTCAGTGTCTTGAAATATTTTTGTTCCTTACACCCTTGGCAGGAGTTGAGAGGGAAGTTGTTACTGCCATCTAGTGGAGAGAGGACAGGTATACTGTTAAATATTCTACAGTACACAGGGCAGCCCCATACAAGAAAGAATTATCCAGCCCAAGATGTCAGCTGAGGTTGAGAAATTATGAGCTATATCCTGGCTTTATACACTGACATTTTTATAACATTGAGTCATTCTGTCCAAGAATGAGAGGTCATTTTTATTTGTTGAAGTATACTTTAATGTCATTCAGGACTGTTATGAGGTTTTCATACTTGTTTAAAATTTATTTCCCTATTTTTGTTAGTGTAAATGAAGCCTATTGATTATAATATTAACATATTATATTATACTACTCCACTGGATGAGTTTTTATCATTGATTCCCTGGGACTTTTTTCAGATATGGTGTTGTCAGCAAATAGAAGTTCTACTTTCTGTTTGTTCATCCTTATGTTTCTAATTGATTTTTCTTTTCTGATTGCCCTGCTTAATACAGATAGTACAGTGTTGAATAGTAGGGAAAGTAGTGGATATTTTTGCCTTGGTCTTGATCATAGTGGAAATACCTATAATGCTTCTTCACTAAATAAGATAGTAGCTTTAGGGCTAAGGTATATGTATTTTATCATGTTGAGGAGGTATCCCTTATTTTCTGTCTTTTATTATTGGTGTAGAATATTAAAGGTTCTCTCAGTGTCTTCAAGTATATATTATTCCCTTACATATATACATTATAATATACTGTAATAAGTATACTAAGGGGATAATACGCACCAAGGAAATGGTACACAGAGGTGTTAACACTTGAATTGAATCTGAAGGCTGCAAAAAAAGTTAGCATAGAGGAAAAAAAGAGAAGATATTTAAATTAGAAATAACAAAAATGAGGTAACTTATGAGTCTAGCATAGGCTTTAGATACCAGACTATATTTCCTAATTTATACTATGTCCTCCTACCCTAATTCTTTCTCTCCATTCTCCTGATCACTTTTACACTCTTACCCTCCTTAAATGAACTTGCTTTATTCTTTTGTTCACTCTAGAGTTCAGCTGTCATGCATGATTATTTTATACCCAGTGCTTTATTTTTTAGTGTCTTTTAGCCATATGTCAAGTTCTTCTCAAGATATCATTAATCTTTATTCCTTTTACACCATTAGTCTCAGCCAATCACATGAATCATTGGCAATTGCTTTTTTTTTTTTCTATTTTCCAGGATTTAAGAGTAATTCCAAACCCACAAAATCAACTCAAACTCAAGAGTCATTTCAAGGGATGAGGAAACGTCTCAAAAGGGATGAACCCTGGGACTTCATATTAGAACAACCCTACATATATGAAGACAAATTAAATAAACAAGACAAAAATGAAAGTTTACAAATAATTTCAATCACCCATGCAAAAATTTTCACTGTAGATGGAAACCATAAAAATAATGAATTTGGCCAAAATTGCAACCTGAAATCAGTCTTCATTAAACAACAGAGGTTTTCTAGGGAAAAAACATTGTCAAAGTATGAAATACAAAGAAATAGCTTCAAGCAGAATTCAAATATACATAACCAACCAAAGATCAAGACAGCAGAGAAACGCTATAAATGTAACATATGTGAAAAAGCCTTCATTCACAATTCATCCCTTCGTAAACATCTGAAAAACCACACTGGAGAGAAATTATTTAAATGTAAAGAATGTTTAAAAGCCTTCACCCAAAGTTCTGCTCTTATTCAACATGAAAGAACTCATACAGGAGAGAAACCCTACTTATGTAAGGAATGTGGGAAAGCCTTCAGCCATAGTGCATCCCTTGGTAAGCACCTAAGAACCCATTCTGTAGAGAGATCCTATGGTTGTAAAGAATGTGGTAAATCTTTCAACCGAAGGTCAGGCCTGTTTTTGCATCAGAAAATCCATGCCCGAGACAATCCAAATAAATATAATCCAGGTAGGAAGGCATCTAGTTGTAGTACCTCCCTTTCTGGATGTCAAAGAATTCATTCCAGAAAGAAGTCCTACTTATGTAATGAATGTGGCAATGCCTTTAAGTCTAGCTCATCCCTTCGTTATCATCAGCGAATTCACACTGGAGAGAAACCTTTCAAATGCAGTGAATGTGGAAGAGCCTTCAGTCAGAGTGCATCTCTGATTCAACATGAAAGAATTCACACTGGAGAAAAGCCCTATAGATGTAATGAATGTGGAAAAGGCTTCACTTCTATTTCACGACTTAATAGACACCGAATAATT